>OVAX01002253.1:0-31707 GCA_900406405.1 Lepidium africanum
TAATCTACTTATTTGAAAATTTTTATGATGATTACAAATATTTTCTAACTAATTGATATATATATATATATATATATATATATTAGGGTTATAAAATACATTGTATTGTGAATAAACTAACTATTTTCCAAATTCGGGACATTTTTTAAACAAAGAAATACTAAAATTATTACATATATAAATTTAACTAGAATAATTGATATCCCTAATATTTTCAAATAAATATAACACCTTATATTAACTAATTCCTAATATTTTGGGTATATCATACAAAAGATATTCCTAATCAATATCAATTTTAAAATTTCACTCATAGTTCTAATAAAAAAATTATATTAAAGCATTTTTATCTAAGAGTTATCTCATAGCTTTTCTCATAACAACAATGATTTTTAACATTTATAAAGTACAACAGTCTTTGGCACTGTTATGGTGTTGATAATGACATGAATAATTATGTGTGTGAGATTTGTTTATAGAATCATAAAGTCAAATTTTTGCTTCGCGGTTTTTACTTTTAGAAAATTTTCTTTTAATTTCTTGTTGTTTTCCAGCTATTTATTGTTTTACTTTTTTTAGCTATTTATTGTTTGTTTTGATCAAAATTATAATATTTTATTGCATAACATTTTTTTGTATAACATAATTAAGAAAATATATACACATTTTTAACAATATAGTTATATTATTTAATTATAAATTAATTAATAGTAAGCAACTATTAATTATAAATAAACAAACAAATATATATGAGGAAAAAAGAAAATCATACCCATATATATGTATACACTTATTACTAATATATATATATATGTTTATACATATTACTAACTTAGATATATAAAAGATAAAATCTAATATTTGATTTTCATAATTTTGTCTCGTGAATGGCATGGGAGTTCATCTAGTATCACAATAATACTAAAAAAAATAAATATTCCGATATCATTTTTTACTTAAAACAATTTATTCAAATAAGTCAACAAAAGCTACAATTCTTTCACTAGATTCTTTAGTTGTGACTCAGAAAAGAAAGATCACTCACTGAGATCTATTCACCCGTCCAGTGTATGTGTGATAAAAATAAAACAAATCATCTTCCTTAATACTATAATGAAAATACATTCGAATAGACCACAATTTGGCATTATTGACTAAAATGAGATTTACTAGAATAGGACAAGCTTTTGGATATGAAAATACAATTATTTCTTTAGAGTTAGATTTAATTACCGGTTAAAGTCATTGACAAACAAAAAAAATGCAGCTTTTCATATTCTTACTTCATCTATTTACTTTCCCTCATTCTACGTTTTTATCAATTTTGTGTAAACAACAAACCTATTCGTATTCGTATTTCATCTATCTTGCTCTCATTTTCTCATCTGCGGTTTTCTTGCTCTTCTCACGAATTCGCGAAGCCGCCGTTGATCCTCATTTCTCTTCGCCTATCTCGGATTCGAAAGAGGTAAGGTTATCTGTTTTCATGCATTTCTAGTTTCAATGTCTTGAATAAACCCTAATATCTCAATCTTACTCAACGGTTTGAAATAGGTTCAGATAATGTGAACCTTAACTCCTAATTTGTGAAAGTCGAAACATAAACGTTAACGCAAATTCGAAGTCGAAGAATCTAATGTTAAAGAATTTGTTTGTTTTGCAAATTTTACTGGATAGAGACTCCTTGTTCATAGCTTACCACCAAACATCGTTATGTACATATTTATCAATATTTTTGATAGAGTTACTTCATATTTATCTAAACCGTATATAGTTATATTAGGGTGTAAATAGTTATTTGTACATAATTACATAATAGGGGGTACATAAGCTATATATATTATTGTACATATTTACATAATAGTGGGTACATAGGCTATATATATATGTATGTACATATGTACAGAATATTGGGTACATACATATGTAGTAGTTATGTGTTTGGTGTTCTGAATGCTAAAATATTGGCTACTTATGTTGGTATTTGTTATGTTTTCGGTATGTAATAGCTTCAGAATGATGGAGATGAAGTATTCCCCAATTCTACCAGATAGAAAATCAAGTAGGGGTGTTGCTCTAATTGTTAACTGTACTTCGGCCAAAGTTCTTACTATTAAGGAGGTTGGGCAAGATGTATGGGACTACCAGCAAGGGTCTCCGTTGGGTGTCATTGTAAAACAAGCCAAAGGAAAGTTCAACTGGAGTGGGAAGTTAGTTTAATACTTTATGTCTCAACGTTGGTTGTAGCAAACATGGATTAGTCGTGGTGTTTTTTCCAAGGCAACACAATTAGGTTCTCACTATATGAGTTTGAAGCTATGACGGATCTTAACTATAATTCACTTTCGGTTGATGGTAACCTTGCTATCGACCACATACCATCATAAGTTCAATTTGGTTTTCATGGGGAAGAAGGACCTACTTTCATAGGATCATGGAGGCTATTGATAGAAGTAGAAGTGAAGGGCGGCCATTTGAAACTTGGAAGATGCTTGGTCAGATACCTATTTTACATAAAGTCATTCATGGTTTTAATAAAGTATCTAGAATGGAATTGAATTAAGCAAATAGTGTATTAGATCATGAATTGTTTGAATCATATCCATGGGGTCGTGTAACCTTTTCTTGTCTATTGAATTTAATCAAGTCAGCTGATTCTTCTAAAGTCATGCTTCATGGCTTCCCTTTTCCACTACTGTTTGGATATACAAGTATGTCCCATGGTTAGGTGAAGCGGTTGGGAAAGCACAAGTATTCAGGTTGATCCCCCAATGCTTAGATGGATTTGAGGTCGGTGCAAAGAGTTAGATGTTGAAGAACAGATGAAAAAAATCAAGAAGTATAATTTTTCCAACATTCTTATGTTTGTTAAGTCATTTTGAAACTGGTTGAAATGAATACTGATCAATAAGTCATTTTACATGCAGCTCTAAGTGATCCACATGCTTCAGGTCTCATTAAAAACAAGTACCCATTCTGGCCAGTGACGGTGGCTAATGAAAGTTAGATAGGTTGTTCGACAATTTGATAACCGGATAACTTGATAAGTCTGCATGGGATGATCCCGCCTTATCGCGGGAAAAGAAGAGAAACGGAAAACATAAGATGAGTGATGGTGATGGAAAGGCTTCCGCATCTAATGAAGAAAATCAGTGGGCCGATCTACGAGAGAGTGTGAAATAGTTGGAAACAAGTTTCAACGAGATCATAGCAGGCATTGAAAGAAGGTTTGTTGCTTTGGAGGTGTTCCAAAGTGGTAGACAAAATTTGAAGTAGTCGGTCTGTTAGAACTGATTCACCAGAAGATTGATGATAAGTTTGGACGGATCGAGGGAAGGTTGGAAAGTGTGGAGAAAAGCATTGAGGAATTTCGAGGGCGACTGCAGGATGAGAAGTCTGAGAGGACAAGTTCATTTTCAAACTTGGAGGCTAGATTTGCAAATATTGAAGACACATTAAAAGATTGTTTGGACGAAGAAAGCATATTGACACATGTGCCCTTTACACAAACCAGACTGTTTATGAAAAAGTGTTGTCAAACAACAAATAGGAAATTATACCTTTCACACTGAGGTGAAAGGAAACAACAAAGACAAATCGGCTAGTAGATAACTATATATGTACATACCAACATATGTAATTTTCTACACAGTTGTGGATGTAAGATATCTGCATATAATATTTTGATTTGAGTATGTCGTAATTGTTCACATGTGGTTGTTGTAGTTCTGGTTGATGGATGGACGTAAAGGTTATTGATGCTACCACATGTATGTATGTTGAATCAGGCACACTGGTTGATGAGGCTTGATAGGTGGTTTCAACCGAATATAAGGAGGAGGTACTCCTACAAGGTATGGATGTGGTTGGTGATATAGCAAAGGCAGTAGGAGAAGCAACGAAGGGAAAAATAAAGGAGAATATTGATGATAAAATGGCAGACACATCTGAAAAGGATACCAGTGTAGCTGATAATATTTTTCATTCAGAATTAAAAGTTTTTGAACCTGGTGTACCCCTTCTTGACAACATATTGGATGGTGCCATAAAAGAAAATGAAAATGGTTATTGAGTATACTGATGTCACTTTATTAGCTAAGCGTGTACCCCAATTAGCAGGGACTCAAATCGATCCATCCATTTGTAATTCTACTATGAAGCCAGTTATTGATCAATGTTGTGAAGTCGGTACTAGGAATCTCGATCATAAAAAAAAGATTACTCATTTAAGGAAGAAAATAAGAGTGTGAGTTTTTTTTTCCTATAAAATATTATAATTGCCACGAGTATTTTTAACTTGTGATGCTAGTTTGTTGAATTTGATTTGGCAAGATGTCGACTGAGGACAAGAAGTTTTATAGTGATGTAATTAGAGCAAAAAAACTCCTGAAAAAGTAGCAGAGGCTCGTTGGCTCCGTGATATTGTAAGTGATTAGCCCAACTATTTCATGTATAGGTGTATCGAAGTCTGTGTGATAAATTTGGGTATATTGGTTTGTATTTGTGAATTTCACAGTATTTAGAAGTCGCAATAGACATCTTGAGGCATCGATCTGTCCAAATCGACTCACCTTATCTTCCTGGGCATGATTTCATGTACCATACCTTAACGTATAAGATGCGTGTTGATGATGTTGATTATAAGAATAAAGGGAATGAATATGTATTTAGTCAAATCTATTTTGATTATTACAACAAAATCTTCCCTAGAGAATATACTACAAAGAAGAGATGGTAGTACGACATTCACCACTTATACACAATCGTTAATGTCCATAACAATCACTACGTTCATGCCATATTGACTTGTTACTTAACACATTGTCTATATATGACTGTAGCCTCGACCATGCAAGTGAGGATGAAATCATTGCCGCTGTGGACCACATCAGGGTAATAGTAAGAGGAATGTTGGATGTTTTTATTGGTGTTAACGATTGAGTGCAGAGTAGTGGGCATGGTGATATGAAAGTGGTCTGAGTAACGGGTGTTCCTCAAAACAACAGATCGGGGGATTGTGGTGTGTACGCCCTTCAATACGTTCACCGTCTTGCCATGGGCGACTCTGAGTTCAAAGGTGTTTGTGATGCAAACATGCTGATTATCCGTGAGAAACTAGCTTTTGAGATATTTGAGTGGAAGAATTCAACTATGTGTCTCAGAAACTAGTCAGTCCCACATCTTCGTGATTCTGATTAGTATGTTAGCTTCCACATTGAATTATGCATGTTATAAACTTATGGTATGTTTTTTGGTTGTAACCCAGCTATGTACATTTTCGGAATGATATACGTAAATAGTTTGCGACAATGGTTATATAGTCACCATCGATTATCATAAAGAAGGACACATATTTATTAATTTTCATATCTATGAAAAGCATTTACGGTGATGTACGACACATAGTTACTAGAAATAATATGTGTAAAAATTTTATGATAATGGTTACATAGACACCGTTGTTGACCGTAAAAAAGGACAAATATTTATTAATTTGCATATTTATGTAAAGCGTTTACGGTGACGTGCAACACATGTTTGTTCGGAAAGGATATGCGTAAATAGTTTACGATGATTGTTACATAATCACCATCGTTGACCGCAAAGAAAGACAAATATTTATTAATTTCATATTTATGTAAAACATTTACGTGACGTACGCCACATATATTTTGGATAAGATATGCATAAATAGTTTGCGATAACAATTACATAGTCAGTGTCGTTGACTGTAAAGGTGGACACATATTTATTTTGCATATTTATATAAAGCGTTTATGTGATATATGTATTGCATATTTACGTAAAGCGTTGTATGGTAGCTGGGCTTAGGCTATGAATTGTCATACATACCTCAAAATCATTAAGCCATCACATTTATATCCTCATACGCTTCTCCGCCGTCAGCCATTTCTTACTCATCTATTTTTGCAGAATTCTTTCCTTGAACATGGAGCATATCTTTCTTGTACTTGGGAAATGGGAATTTAACAGCACAAGATAATTATTCTGGGTTGATAATAATAGATGCTTGTATTCTAAGCGCCGATCGTACTACTAGGTTCGATGATTTTAGGTGAATGGTGTACAAAGAATTCTATCTAGAAATAAAATTATTCGATGTGGAACTAAGTTACATGCCCGCGAAGAATGTCATGTCAAGATTACCACCTGATACACCACTGGAATATGTTTCATATGGTCGACAGTTCATATCATTCTTAAATCAGTCAAAATCAAATTCTCTTTGTCTTTGCGTAGAAGTCAAGGGTGTAGATTTGTAGACCTCGATATAGCTGTTGGACAATGTTATCCATTGAATTTTGCTTAGGAAATCAGGTTTAAGATACTGAGTGTTTTGCAAAAATTTGAGTTTTCTGTTAAAAGCTCATCCCAAGCGAGATTTTATGCGAGGTGTTGGATGAAGGGGTGTGCGTGGAGTGTTCAGGTGACCCCATTGGGAGATTTCCAAATGTTTCATATCAACAGGTATGTTGGTGTCTATACATGTTTGGTAACAAAACACGCTTCACGATCCATGCACACAACTCCCGTAGTTTTGGCGATGCTATGCAAAGATTTTGTTGGCGGAGTTGGACTAATGATCTTGCCAAAGCATGTTGCGGAAGCTATAACTAAACGATACCAAATCAAGGTTAGTTCTTACGAATTATAGCCAAGGATCATAGGTTACATGATAATTTTCGGTAATACATATCCCTCACATTGGCTACATAATTGTATAGCGGTAGGATTTGAATCATGTTTGGTAAGTCTCTGTATATGTGTTGAAACATAAAAATAGGGATCGTACATACATGTAAATATTGCCACATAGTACATGTTAAACTGCATCTTCCCTACATTATATTTTTGTCCATAAAGACTATATGTCTCATTAGACTATATATATATATATATATATTACTAGAAGGCACACCGGACGATGAGGAGTGCGAGAGGTTTGGTGTCTGGGCCACATGAGGAAGGATTTGAGAATTTGTCAGCATACATACATATGATTAGGGTGTCCAATCCCAGGACTTATGCACGCATTGAAGTTGATGAATGGGATTTCTGGGATCATTTCATTGTTTTAGACGAGACATTTCTGCATGGAAAATACATGGGTACCCTTCTCACAGCCACTTGCCAAGACGACTATTTCCAGATATTTCCGATTGCATTTGACATTGTTGATACCAAAAATGATGAATCATGGAAGTGGTTCTTCAGGTAACTAAATTGTATCATAACAGACGATGAAGATTTAGCAATAATTTATGATCGGTACATGTCAATCAGTAAAGTCATTAAAGCGGTATATCCAAGAGCAAGTCAGAGAATTTGTGCATATCATTTATATAAGAATATACTAGTCTATTTTAATGGGAAAGAAGCTTTTTTCCTTGTCAAAAAGGTCGAAAAACCCTTTAGACTTGTAGATTTTCATAGCACATTCGGCAAAATTGAGAAGTTAAATCCAGCAGTACATACCTACCTGAAAAGAGCATATGTTAAGATGTGGGCTCGTGCGCTTTTTCCTGGGGATAGGGACAACCTAAGTATTCCGATCTAGTTATCTATTGGTTTTTCTTATTACCATATTCGAATTCAAGAGAGGTTATGGGGGAATTAGATCACCTTGAATTAGCCTTCTTGAACCTTAGACTAATTTTGAATTCGATTGTAAGACTATAAAAGAAAATGACATGAGATTTAACGAGTTTGATTCCAAAGAATCTACATCTCGCCGGAGCCAAACTCAGCTCAGAATTCCACTAACAACTTCAACTCCCTTATCTCTCTCATTTTAATCGAATTCACTCACCTATTTTCACTCTCAAACCCAAGCTTAAGAAACTTAGAATGAATCACCTAATTGAGCTTATCTCCTAACCAACCCAGAATCAAAAGCTTATAGAAGATGTTTTTGTTACAACAACCTGAAACAAACTCTGCAATAACGCCTTTGGGCTTATGAACAATAACCAGAAATAAGAATAAATTAGAAGAGAAGATAGGAGAAGATAAGGAAAAGATAGAAGAAAGGAGGCCGAGTTTATGAATATTCAATGCTTAATGTTTGGTAAGTTTAAGGTTGGACTTAAATACCAATACCCTCATACAAAAATATCAAAACGGCAGTGTATCATAATGCATAACCGATAACTAATTATTTATATATATGAGATAGAGTGTTCACATTCTCAACCCATTCTCCTTCTTACTCACTTAGCCACTCTGTTTTACTGCCAACTTCGACCTTTGTTTCTTCCTCATAGTTGCCAGAGGGAAGGCTAACATATCAATACCTCCCCCAATTGAAGATACCTTGTCCTCAAGGTGGAATTTGGGATACACAGCTATCATTGAATCTGCAACTTCCCAAGTGTTTTCATAGCTAGGTAAACCCTTCCTCTTGATCAAAACCTCATCTCATAACGACAAACCACCAACAACTCTTCTGGTTTGGTAACCCATTCTAAGTCACTATTCAGAACTTGCGAAATCTCCTGTGCCACCTTGTCTGTAGGGATGGAATTTTTGAGCTGTGACACGTGAAAAACCGGGTGGACGGAGCTTCATTGAGGCAGTTTAAGGCGATAAGTCACACTCCTTATCCTTTGCTCAATTTGGTAAGGTCCGAAGTACCTAGGTGATAGCTTCTTGTTCCTTCTCATCACCACTGATTTCTGTTTGTATGGACACAGTTTCAAATAAACTAACTCGCCCACCTCATACTCCACATCTCTTCTATGTTTATTTGCAGATTGAACCATTTTGCTTGGGCATTACCAATGTTTTCCTTCAGTTTATCAAGTAAACCATTCCTTTCTCTCAGCATCTCATCCACTTGTGCATTAGCGGTAGGAACCTCCATAACGAATTAGCTTGGGAGCCTCTCTATTGTAAATTGCCCTAAATGGAGTCATTTTAATGACCGAATGGTGTGATGTTAGTTTGGATACGTATAAAATAACGCGTGTTCTTAAGGGCACTCCGCGTAATAAGCAATCAGGCAACTGTGGTGTGTACTGCCTGAAGATGATATAGTGTTTAGCCCTCGTATGCAACTTCGAGGGACTGAATGATGAGTGCATTAGCTTCACTCGGCTGAAATAAGCCATTGACTTTAGAGAGCAACTTCCGGTGGAGGAGATTATTGTGTACACTGATCCAGGTCCCCAACAATTGTGTGACAAGGTCGCCCTCCTTTCAGCTTCCCAAGACTTTCTGCTGGACTGGTAGACTTCGGGTTGTTGTAGTCGTAGGATAGTAGAGTTAGCTTAACTTTATGGTATTGTTAATTATGGTCGTACACCGAAATCATATATCGCATTATGCAATCTTTTATACTCTTGAAGGACCAAAATTACTTTTTGGTTTTGGTCCTTCCATAGTATTTATATACCTTTTGTAATAACAACAACAATTAGGTATGGAATTTTTTTTAATGCGACGACAACAACAATTGGTTATGAAATCAATTACGAACTCGACTAAATAAGTGAGTAGAGTACAATACTCTACCATACCTATATTAACTCTATCGTTCAAGTACAAACTCTATTAAACATATACATACGTAGAGTACAAATTCAAGATTGAACTCTTTCACTACATGAACGGGCATTATGACCTACTTTTTTACATTTTGAACAAGCTGACCCTTTCCTAGGCAGTTTTGCCTCTCAAGAACACTCGAACCAGCTTTTTATCCTCGATTTCTTTGGCCTTCCTGGTTGTTGACGCACATTTGGCGGATTACACACCTTACGACTCACATCCAACAGAACATGTATTGCAGCATCCCTTGGAAAAATACTACCGGAGTAGGCGTTGTACAGGTAGGTCGTGTGATAGTAGATATGAGTAAGTTTGATTGTTGGCCATTTCCATGCGTCTGCAATGAAAATGGCATGCACACAAGGAATTTTTTCCACGTCATACCGTTTGTAAGAACACGTCTTTTCAGTCAAATTAACCAAATGAGAAGATTCTGATCTTGTAACAACAACCTGGTGTTTGTCTATGTCCTGCACATTGTACTGCTTAGCTTCCTCAACCCTAGTCTATAATTTAACAAACAAGTTTCAACTTAATCATGAAACATTTAAACTCTACTAAAATAGAATGAACTCTACTATAAGTGAATAAACTCTATTATAAATAAACAAACTCTACTATAAATAAATAAACTCTACTACAAGAGAAACACGAACTCTACTAAAACAAAAGGAATTCTACTATAAATGATAAACTCTATTATAAATAAACAAACTCTACTATACATAAATCAACTCTACTATAAGAGAAATACGAACTCCACTAAAACAGGATGAACTCTACTATAAATGATAAACACTATTATAAATAAGCAAACCCTACTATACATAAATCAACTCTATTACGAAAGAGTTAACTCTTCTACAAGAGAAATACAAACTCTACTAAAATAGAATGAACTCTACTATAAATGAATAAACCCGATTATAAGAATATAAACTCTATCATGAAGCAGTACGAGATACCTTTAGGAGCTGCTCAATAGACATAGTTAGAATAGTTGACATGAGACTAGCCTTTGTTTTCCTCTTCACGAACCAGCGTGTTAACATCGCCCTAATTGCATCTACAAGCTGCATAATGGGGAAAGTTCTTGCTTCAGATAACGTATGGTTGATTGATTCTGCTATGTTCGATGTAGTAAAATTGTATCTGTTTCCGGGAAAATGAACCCGACTCCACAACCGAACATCAACTCTTCTCAAGTACGCATGAAGCCTTAAATCTAACGCTTGAATCTGAGCAAATATAGCGTTTGAACTCATCAACCCTAAACGCAGTGGCAGCTTTCTTGAATAACTTAAAGGGCTCTCCCCCTCTAAATTTCACCAAAATGTTCTTACGTAGGTGGTAGGTGCAAATTTCACGAGAAGAAAGTGGGTACACATTCTTTATGACTTTACCAATGGATTTATGCCTATCTGATATGATGGCAAGTTCTTTGTCATCAGGGATAACATGGTTGAGCTGCTAAAAAACCATTCCCAAGACTCGTCATTCTTGGAATCAACCACACCGAAAGCCATAGGAAATATGTTGAAGTTACCGTCTTGCATGGTAGCGATTAGTAGAGTACCTTTATACTTCCCTTGTAAAAAGGTACCATCAACAACAACAACCTTCCTCATATAAGGAAAACCTCAAATACTTGCATCGAATGCTATGAAAAGAAACTTGAACCTGTCTTGCCCGTCTACTTCGAGCTTGATTAGGGTTCCGGGATTCGCTCTTCTAATAGCAAACAAGTACGAAGGAAGTTCTTGGAAACTACTTTCAGAAGTTCCTGAAACTAGAGCTCGTGCTTGGCTTAGAGTATGGTGTGCTTTCCAGTACTTCAACTGCATAAATTGCAGTATCAAAAGGTGAACAACATACAAACTAAAGGAAACGTAACTCTACTATAAACAAATTAACTCTACTATAGGAAGCGTAATTCTACTATAAACAAATTAACTCTACTATAGGAAGCGTAACTCTATTATAAACAAATTAACTTACTATGACAACGTTAACTCTATTAACCTATATTAACTCTGTTATATGAAAGGTTAATCTATTATGACTATACCAACTCTATTACAAGAAGACTAACTCCACCATGACTACATTAACTATACTAACGTATATTCAAAATTCCATTTTAACTCTACTATTTCTACATTAAATCTACTAATTAATATTCCAAACTCTATTAAGCTATCATTCTAACTCTATCATATATGAAGATTGTACCTTCAGTCCGAATCGCTTGTTCATTGAATTAGCGACGTGACTAGGAAGAACAGAAGGCCCAATACCACCTATGAATTCCATGTATAATCATGCTAAGACTTCAGTAGACACTTGGCGTGCACGACCTGATCTCTCTATCACAAAACAATTATGTTCTCCCCTATACTTTCGGACAAAGAAACAACCACTATCGCCAATAGGTGAAGTTCGCACTCTCCACTGACAGTTTGGTACCCAACATTTCACATCCAACACTGTCTTCAATGAAGCCACAACATCGAAGTCAAACCTTTGTAAAACGAAAAGAATCTTTAACCTCGTCACGAGTTTTTTTTTGATGAATATCGTTGCCCAACAGCCAATTCTAGTGCTGAAATTTCTGTGTCCAAATACTCAGCTTTCAAATCCAACTCCATTGTTTTCCCCGAGAGGTTTTTCTTCTCTTCTTCCTTGGATTTCTTACGAACACTGATATAATCTTCATCATCTGAGCTTGCGCCATCCATATCATCGCAATAGTCAAATCTGAAATCCTCATCTTCGTCGTCAACATGTTTAGTTTCGTGTTTCACATTTTCTGGCATATGCTCGGTGTTTAGTCCACCTCTACTAAACCTTGGATCAACTACCCTTATGATCAACTCTACTAGACCAAGGGTCAACTCTATTTGACCAAGGATCAACTCTATTACGCATCATAGTTCTCCCACTTACAATGGAATTTTTCGTCATCGTTACCTTCTTCGGGGAAACTCGCTGAAACACGAGATCTTGTAGAAATCTCTACACATAGACGAATTGCTTCTTTACGAAATTGTTGCACAAATACTTGCAATTGCCTTTCATTACTTACAAAGACAGGGGGAGTATGTGGTGGTAGTGAATGAATGACTACATTTGACATGTAGCTTAATTTTACCTCATGACTTTGTTGATTCAAACCAAAATCGGCATACAGCATCCCTAGAAATTCATCAAACCTTGTATCATCACCAATGTCTATGATCCGACAGCCGTAAGACTGGTCCATAAAAAAACTCCATCGACTTTCTTTGAAACTCCAACTCCTACAAACCAAAATGATTTGATCCAAAGATCCAAACACTAAAGGCCAATAAACTCTACAATGAAGGAGCTTGAATGAAGTAAAGGAGCTTAAAGGGAGCTCCAATGGCGTTGACGTCATATATCGAGGAAGATGTTAGGTGAGCGACGGGTGTGCTAATAATTGAGGGGTAAATTCGTAATTTTAACTCTACTACGTAGTCTAGGTTTTCACCATCAACTCTACTACAAAGGTCACTAACTCTACTACGCAGAGACTTTAACTCTACTATACACTGCTTTTTCATACATTTCAACTCTATTATAGTAGAGTTTAACTCTACCAAGATATGATTAATTCTATCACATTGACTCAATTAGTTTAGTAGAGTTGATAAAGCGGGAAAATTCACTCTACTACGCAGAGACTTCAACTATACTATACACTGCTTTTTCATACATTTCAACTCTATTACAGTTGAGTTTAACTCTACCAAGATATGATTAACTCTATCACGTTGACTCAATTAGTTTAGTAGAGTTGATAAAGTGGGATACTCTACCGTACACTGCTTTTTCATACATTTCAACTCTATTATCGTAGATTTTAACTCTACGAAGATATGATTAACTCTGTCACGTTGACTCAATTAGTTTAGTATAGTTGATAAAGCGGGAAAATAAACTTTACTATGAACAGACTTCAACTCTACTATACACTATTTTTTTACATTTTAACTCTATTACTGTTAAGTTTAACTCTACCAAGATATGATTAACTCTATCACGTTGACTCAATTAGTTTAGTAGAGTAAGTAAAAGCGGGAAAATAAACTCTACTATGAACAGACTTTAACTCTACTATACACGACTTTTTAATTTTTGTCAACTCTATTATACACATTTTAACTCTTCTAAGATTTTATTAACTATATTACGTTGCACTCGATTAGTTTAATAGAGTTGATCAATGTGGAACCGCTTACGTAGCAAGTTTCATTAATGGCAGTTTCGTAATTACGTTTTTGTCTATTCATCAAACAAAAAGCAAAATAGTATTTATAAAATTAAAAAAACTATTCTAGTAATTTTTCAAACATTTACTTTATATAAATAATTAACTTTTTAATTTGACTCTAAGCAAATCACCCATATTTTAATTATCATAACTATCTTTCAATTCCGTTTGCTTTGGTCCTAGTTTGCTGACTTTTTCGCTATCTTTTTAGTATGGTCCAAGTCTAGTCCTGTTTTAGTCTTTTTAACTTTATTTGATCAAGTCTGCTACTTTAAGTTTAGAAGTGTCTGTACTTTGTTCAAGGCTTCCTAGCCTATCTCTGTTTCTGATTATCAATATGTGTCTCAAGGAAAAAAAAAAAAAAAAACTCCACCGATGGAGATGCTCGCCCTTCACGAAACTAGTAACAAAGGACCGATCAGAAAACCCCAAACAAAACCTTCACCGGAATATTTTATATTGAAACCATTCAGATCTAAGGTGATGAATGTAGATGAAAATTTATCGTTAGGTGAATTTCATGTGTCGAATGTCATAAGGAATTATATTTCTAAAGGATCACCAAGACAAGCTCTGGTTTTGTACCAAGGAATCCGCCGCAAAGGAGTGTATTTTCCGGGATGGATTCCTTTGATTTTGAAAGCATGTGCTTGTGTTGTTCCAAGTGTTGCTCTTGGGAAGTTGGTGCATTCTGAATTGATCAAGTTTGGTCTTTGTTCTGATGTTATGGTGGGGAGTTCACTGATCAACGTATACGGTAAATGGGGATGTGTAGTGTCTGCACGTAAAGTGTTTGACGAAATGCCTGAGAGAAATGTAGCTACTTGGAACGCTTTGATCGGTGGGTATATGGGCAATGGTGATGCAGTATCAGCTAATAGATTGTTCGAAGAGATTTCGGATTGCAGAAATACAGTGACTTGGATCCAGATGATGAAAGGGTACGGGAAGAGAAAAGAGACTAAGAAAGCTAGAGAATTGTTTGAGAGAATGCCTCTCGAGCTGAAGAATGTGGAGGCTTGCTCAGTGATGCTCGGAGTATATGTAAGTAATCGAGAAATGGAGAATGCAAGGAATTTCTTCGAGGAAATACCGGAGAAGAACTCCTTTGTATGGTCACTCATGATCTCTGGCTATTTTAGGATGGGTGATGTGCATGAGGCTACAGCTATTTTTTATCGTGTTTTGGTTCGTAATTTGGTTATTTGGAACACTTTGATCACTGGTTATGCACAGAATGGGTACTCTGATAATGCTATTGATGCTTTCCACAGGATGCAAGGGGAAGGTTACGAACCTGATGCAGTAACGGTTTCAAGTGTTCTATCTGCTTGTGCTCAATCAGGTTGTCTTGATGCCGGCAGAGAAGTCCACTCTCTGATTAACCGGAAAGGAATCGAGCTTAATCAGTTTGTTTCAAACGCGTTGATCGATATGTATGCTAAATGTGGGGATCTAGAGAATGCCACATTCGTGTTTGAGTCGTTAAGTTCAAAAAGTTTGGCGTGTTGGAACTCTATGATCTCATGTCTTGCCATTCATGGGAAAGGCCAAGAAGCTTTAGAGATGTTCAGAACAATGGAGAGCTCACATACAAAACCAGACGAGATCACTTTTCTCTCAGTTCTCACTGCTTGTGTTCATGGAGGCTTTCTACAGGAAGGTTTAAAAATATTCATGGAGATGAAGACACAAGATGTGAAACCGAACGTGAAGCATTACGGATGTTTGATACATCTCTTGGGACGCTCAGGGAAACTAAGAGAGGCGTACAGAGTAATAAAAACAATGCCTATTAAATGGAACGATACAGTTGTAGGAGCTTTACTTGGTGCCTGCAAGATTCATATGGATACAGAAATAGCTGAACAAGTGATGAAAATCATCGAGAGTAAAAGAAACACTGCAAATAGTGACCAGGAAAATCATCTTGTATCAATAGCTAACTTGTATGCACACTCCGAGAGATGGCAAACATCTGAAATGTTGAGAGTCGAAATGGAGAAAAGGGGTCTTCAGAAATCCCTTGGGTTTAGCTCACTGGTTTTGACCTGAATGTATAGCTTGTTTCATCAAAGTATTACAGGAACATGTTCATAAAAACTGTTGCCGCAAATTGCAACTACATATCTAATAAGTCTGTTTTTCCTCAGTATTCCCAATAAATGATATTAAAAAGAATTAGGGGCGTTCCGAATCTAATAAGTCTATCTGCTTCTGTCTATTGGAGAAAGTAATAAAGCTAATTTTTCCTCAGTATTCCCAATAAATAATATTAAAAAAATTTGGGGGCGTTCCGAGAATTGAACTCGGGACCTCTCGCACCCTAAGCGAGAATCATACCACTAGACCAAACGCCCTTGTTATTTAATTGTTGGAAACTAAATTATATATACAAATGTTTCATTATTTTGCCTCCAGATTGGTTAATGATACTCTCCCGCGAACCCTAACGAGACAGTGTACTGTCTTTCGCGCCTAAATACTGTGACTTCGCTGTCTTCTTCTCACTTTTGGAGTCATCTAGATCGAAATCCAACTTTTTCTTCCAATTTTCCTTTAATCTTTCGCATAAAGTCTTCGTGAGAAGTCAATTCCGTCGAATTTGACTAAGAAAGAGGATTGATTTGTTGTTGTTGTTGTTGTTCGAGTGTTTTAGCGGATGAATCGAGATGGCTAAAAGAAAGAATAACTTTTCTGCGCACCAAGAGACCCAACCGATTGATTCTATTTCTTCTTCGCCTTCTGATTCTGGTAATTTACTTATTGATCTCGCTCGGGTGTGTTTTTCCGTCATAAAGCTGTGATTTTTGCTTTCTTCAATCTGTTTTTGGGCATGAGTTTTACTGTTAGTTGTTTATTCGATAAAATGGTTTTCTTTTACCATCGAAAAACCTCACTCTTCTGTGTTCTTAAGTGTATTGTTTTCTATTTCGGAAATTTTATGTGGCTTTTGAGAATTTGTTTGATGTTCGTTTGCTATTACATATACCTACTTTGTTTTGTAATTTAGGCGAAGATAAAGATAGCTTGCTTGGGGATTTTAACACAGAACCTTTCGAAGACGATGCTGGGATCAATGATCAATATATTGAGACCCAGGTCATGGACATTGAATGTGATGACCAAGACTTTCTTCTTTGTGGTGAAACTCAAGCACTTGATTTTGGATTTGGAACACAAGAAGAACCACTTTTAGAAGAGACGCAATTATTTGAAGCTTTTGATGGTTTGGCTACACAGTTGGTGGATCATTATGATGATAAAGTTGTGGCAGATAGTGATGATGAGGTGACTGATATCTTGGAGGACAACAATGAGCTATCTGAGCGTGATGACTCCTGTAGTAAAGCCGAAACTCTGTTGTTGAGTGAAGAAAATAGACAGCATGCTATTGAAAATATTGGACCAACAGGCTCCATTGATGCTTTGTCGAGTGAACATGGAATATGTGGTGAGTTTCTAACCAAATTTTCAGATTTTGTTAATGAAAACATGAAGTCTATTTTACTTTGCTCGCATCAAGTTCTCATTTTAATTCCTGTTAGAAAGCTATAGTTGGCTACTTGGGGTCAGTATGTGTTTCTTAGGTGAAAATGTTTTGACCCTACTTTAGTTGTCAGAGATTACCAGCGTCCCAGCTTGAGAAATATTCTTCTTCAATTGTGGGAATAAGCATGTTTTTATTCTTTGTTTCTCTTCATTAAGATGAAATTTCCTAATCCACTAAGCTAGTCATGTTTCTCGTATGAACTATTGATAGTTGCATTTATTTTTTTCACTCAATATATGCCTTGCATTCTTCCCTAATTATCCTTTTGTCTATATATTATTTTCAACTCATTGAAGCGTTTGAAGTTCCCTCTCTCGTTTGCAATATTGTTTAGTGACTACTTTTCTTTAACCAGGAAAAAAGGTGGCTAGGTTCGCTTCAGTTCGTTCTGCAGCTTTTCGTGCTTCTGCTGTGGCAGCTCGTGTTGCAAACCAAAAGTTTCCCAACACTGACTGTTTTACTCTTGTCGACTCTCACTTATCTGGGCCAGGTGATACACATAATTCTAGTATGGAAAATAAAGATGGAGAAGTAGGGAATCAGCAGTGTCTTACAAGTATATTTGTTGACAAGAAAAATGACTCACGGATAGGAAACCGAACAGCGAGGAAACTTTTTGTGGATGATCCTCCTGAAGCAACCTTTCACTCTGTTGATTACAATGCTGATCTGGGGGATTTGAGTTATATTGACTCTCAAGAACCTGGTGATGCATCCCAGGCCAGCGCTCTTAACTTGGTTGATAAGCTTCTTAGTGAGTCATGTCTAGATATTTCTCGTGAAGCTGAAGCTGACTGTGGAAGGAGAACAGTAGCAAAAGAAAAATGTGTCCCGAGTGTTAAAGGTCCACAAGAATTAGCAAAAAAAGTAAGTAACAAAGGTGGAGCTGTTGGAAACTGTATTTTCGACTGGGATGATAATCGTGAGGATGAAGGAGGGGGTGATATATATCGTAGAAGAAAAAATGAATTATTTGGCATTGCAAGTAAAGGACGAGAATTTTCTACCTTGCCTAGAGAACAGAAAGGGCGAGGAGTTGCAGTGGATACAAGAAGGGCTCGTTCTGATTCCAAACTGTTGCAGCATAGTGTGACTAGGAGCCGAAAAAATGTCCAGGCGGCTAAAAAGAATCTTAACAAAGAGTTAGATGAAATTTTAGGGACTGATAGACAAGTGGCTGCTGAAGCTATACCGAGCTGTCGTACAGAAAAGAAGCTGTCACCGCAAGAAGAGAGGGGCTTTTCATATAGTTGTCGCTTTACTAGACAGTCCAAAGGAACTAAGAGGATTCAGGCTATGAGTAAAGATGAATTGTTGAAAGAAAGAATGAAGAAGGCTAGTCCGAGTCCTGCTAAAGCATGCAGGAAGTATATAGAAAGGTCTCTAAAGGTTGACCAGCTTGATAAAGAAGGTTCATTACGGGGGAAGATAGGGAAGGTCCAAACTTCTTCACGAGAAACTAGAAAGAATCTTGTTGATGATTTGGATGGAGTTTCCAAAGGAAGTAATTTAGGAATGTTTGATAGGCATGATGAGGTAAATGCAGGCCCTGATACGCAAATGGCTGCTGAAGCAATCAATGCTCTGCAGTCTGGAGATGACAGGAAAATTGATCCTGAGCCAAATTTTCCAATAGGTAAGATACTATCACGAACAGAAGGAGGCCTCTCAGGTCGTGAAGTCATAACAAGACAATCCAAGAGGTTGAAGGGGATTCAGGCTGTGGATAATGATGTTGAATCATTAAAACCAAAAACCAAGAAGGCTAGATCAATTCTTGCTAAGGCTTGTGAGAAGAATATGGATAGGTGTTCTAAGAATGACAAACTAGATACACCAGATGAAATTCTCATGTCAAGTACAGAGAAAATACCAGGAGGATTATCAAATCAACATTGTACGTCTAAGCTACTTAAGCAATCAAGTAGAGATGACGCTGAGGTGTTTAGTTATCCCAAGCGGAGAAGATCAGCTCGTCTTTTGCAAGATAAGGTTAATGAGGCAGGAAGGAGCTCAGATCCCGCTTTGGATACCCCAGTTAAATCTAAGACGCCTTCAAAGATCGTATCGCCTATATGTATGGGGGACGAGTACCATAGACTTTCTTGCAAGGATTCATTCAAATCACACACTACAAGGGAATTCCTGAGCTTGACTGTACCATCAATTGAACCTGTTCCCGAGACAAAGAACACAAGAAAAAGAAGAAATTTGGGTAGTATATGTGTCTTGTTCAGCCAGCATCTTGATGAAGATGTGATCAAGCATCAGAAGAAGGTATAATTTGAGTTCCTAAATGTAACTTCAGTTATCTTTGACTATCTACCCTTTGCTTTCAACTTTAGAAAAAAATAAGCTGTGCTTTACTTTACTTTTTGCAGTTTTCATTGACATTTCAATTTTACGTTTACTTAGACTTCGACACAAAAGTATATTTCTAACAATCTGGCATTTGCCTATAGATTTTGGCAAGGTTTGATATCTCAGAAGCATCCTCCATGAAGGAGGCAACACACTTCATAGCTGATAGTTTTACGCGCACAAGGAACATGCTAGAGGCAATCGCTTCTGGCAAGCCAGTGGTCACAACACAATGGCTTGAAAGCATTGATCAAGTAAACATATACGTTGACGAGGATCTGTATATACTCAGAGACTTGAAGAAGGAGAAGGAGTTCTGTTTCAACATGGGGGTTTCTTTGGCTCGTGCACGCCATGATCCGTTATTACAGGTATCTAATGCTCTTTGGGGTTTCAATTCCTTTTTTTCAGCTCGTTGTCTTCACTTCTCGGCTCATCATATTTATGCTACGTCAGGGAAGAAGAGTCTTTATCACCCCAAATACAAAGCCTGGTTTGAACACAATCACGACTTTGATTAAGGCAGTTCATGGACTGGTAATCATTTCTTTGTCTTTTAACACTATCATGTGCATGAAAACTGAAATAGTCCTTATAAATTTTTCTTCCCTATATTGATGTATAATGAAAACTAAATTCCAGCCTGTAGAAAGAGTGGGAAGATATATCCTAAGCGAAGATAAGGTCCCAGAGAATCTTCTGGTCTTATCATGTGAAGAGGATCGCTCTATGTGCATAACATTCCTAGAAAGAGGTGAATTACTCTTTGGTCTCTCTATAACTTCTAGTAATGTATGTCGTAGGATTCACAAGGAAATCAACGGCTTTTCTATTCCCGCTTTTCAGGAGGAGAGGTCTACAGCTCGGAGTTACTGCTGAATGGGATCGTTACTCAAAAGCTAGAGTTTGAGAGGTTGGTATAGTTATCTGACAAATGATTCATATATGTTTTGAACAAAGCTTTGTCTCATCTCATTCTTGTCTCTTGTTCTGAATTTTGAACTGTCTTAGGTACCGTCTCTTCACAGAACATGTTAGGAGAACGCGGTCAACGATATGGGTGAAAGACGGGAAAGGTGAGTTCCAACGCCGTAGGGAGTAGAAGGGGAAATGTGATCAAACTCCTTTTGCAAGAGCTCTGCTTTAGATTCTGTTCAATGGATTAGAAAGCGGCTGTATATGTGGTATGTTCTTGGCTTCAACTAGTATAACTATAAAAACGTTCTGTAAGTTTTTCGGTTTTCCTTTTATCACCAGAGTTGGATTCTGTGTGTTTACGGTTTGTAATTAGTATTACTAATGAAAATAACCTCTACTAAGAGAACGATACTTGCTGGATTCTCAGAAGTTTAAACTGAGATGATTCTTTAGAAAACAATTAGCTAAACAATAGCTCTCAGATTTTATACAAATTTAGCCTCCAATCATTAAATATTTTCTTGGTCTAGTGGCACAAATAAAGTAGCCAAATTTTAGTGATCACACCATGTTTCAAGGACCTCTCATTGTTCTCCTCCTTTAGGATGGTCGTCCCTATCTGTCTCACTTATACGCCGGAAGTTCTCCCATAAACTCAAACCGATCGTCTTGAGTTTTTTGCATTTCTGATTTATAAACTTCTCAGGTTTCTTCTTATTTCTGGAACCACCAAAAAATTCCCTGTTAATTGACAATGTTGGTGTCGTTTGGTTTATTATCAACACGACTCGAGATTAAAAAGATTTTTACTGAACCGGATAAACCGCCAACAATCTCTATCCGAAATCTTAACTGTCATTACATCAAAGATTCAAAACCCACAGAATTGACCCTTTTGACACGGAGACATCTCTTGTCGCTTCCCACTCAACTTACGGTCTGAATATTACCGATCGTCCAATTTTGCCAATGACGAAAGAAAAGAAAAAGGATAATGTCAAGGTTAGATCATAATACTTTTAACACCCTCTCTCTACTTTGTTTGTTTGTTTGTTACTTCTCTATTTTCAATGCAATACTTTCACTTTGCTTTTGCTTTTCTTCGATATGTTATAGTATATGGATGTTGAATTCAATATATCGATGCATTGCAACGCATGCGAGAGAAAAATCGCCACAGTGATCAACAAATTTAAAGGTAAAAATCAAAGTAACATTTACTTCTATATATCAATGCTTTTAACAGTTTTCCGTAAGTGAATTCCTAGGAGTTGAAACATTTATGACGGATATGAATAATCACAAGGTTGTGGTCACTGGTAAGATTGATCCGAAGAAGTTGTTGAAGAAACTTAAGAAGAAGACTGGCAAAAGAGTGAAGATTGTAGTGCAAGAAGTGAAAGATGAGGAAAAGGACGCCGATGACGAAAACGTTCTAGTGATTGATATGGAACCGATTGGTTTAGAGGATGAATCGATTTTCGGGTATAATAATGATTGGGAAAGGGAGAAATTTATGGTGTTCAGCGATGAAAACCCTAAAGCCATATGTTGTATTTCTTAGCCTAGTTCAAACGTGACATAAGCACACTCACACACACAATAACATTGTTGAATGTGAATGAGTCCGGAGAATGTGAAGTTTTTTTTTTTTTTTTTTTTTTTTTTTTCAAAANTTTTTTTTTGTATTATCACAATCAAATTGACAAAACTCATCCATAGTCCAAATTATGTTACGCGGAATTAAACTTCACAAAAAAATATTGTAGGATTATGTGAAAGTTACTTCTCATCTGTTAGGTTTTAACAACGGTTAAATTCAAGTTTAGTTATTAATTAGTTAGAGGCATGTATCATAATTCTCAACCCATTTTTATTTTAGAGATCAGAGATCTATTAAGAAATCGAGAATTTTGTCATTTCCTAACGTGCACTCACATTTCTTAATAAGCTTGTTCTATCTATAATTAGTAACAACTTATTTGATTACATGCTTGGCATTTTATTATAACACAAGTGGGATTTATGATAAGGATCTTAGCGTATCTCATTCTCCAATGACAAAAAAAAAAAAAAAAAAAAAAAAAAAGAGAGAGCTTCAGATTGGAAAAACCATGGAAAGTGATATTATGAATTCACTCAAAATCCAAGTTCGACTGCTGGGATTATTCCACCAGAAGCTACAATCTGTTGCTCCAGCTACGTAGATTCAATCCACAAAACAAAAGCATTGAAGATAAGTTTCCAATGTTGATTAAAATATGGTTTTAAAAGGTCTCTTTGACTACATTACCTTGAACAGAGTCTCTAATCTGTTCTTTACAAGATAGTACTCTTGCTTCACTTGTTGCAAACATCTATGACATCTGAGATTTTTCAATCGAATAATGCATCTCAAACCATATTAATAAAGAATGGACCAACAAACATATATATATATATATATATATATATCAATCAAACTCACCCTTCAACATTTTGTTGTTCACAAAAGCTGCGAAAGACAACACAAGCATTCTTAACTCTCTGTGCTCCTATACTGTTTTTTTTGGCAAACATTCAAAAGCTTAGCCTTATATACATTTCATGGTCTTATAAAATGTCATTATCATTAGATCTAAATGTTTTTTCATTGTTACCTGGAACTGCTACCTTTGAGTTGATGAACATGGGGATCAACTTTTTTGAAGTCTACAACTTGTTGATCTCTGCCAGTAAGAAAACATAAGTTTTGGACAGAAGAATATTATTATATATACAGAAATAATGTGTAATGATGAGTGATTACAGTGAAAGTGAGAGATCATTGAGAATCCTGTCAGAGTCTTGGAAGAAGAGAGATACAACTTGTGAAACAAAATCTGGATTGCTTTCATCTTGTAATTGTTGTAGCTGCAAGAACTGGCTGTCCAAAATACCCTTTTTTGTACCAAAACAAAACACTTTCCATTATCAGAAACTGCAAAAGTCTAAACCCTAAAACCCTTTCTTCAACTGTCAGATTCATTTTTTCTTAATAAGTAATGGCTGTAACAAAAAACAGAAACCCTAAGAAATAGTTTTTCCTTTTGTTCAAATGTCAAAAACTTACTTCCAAGAAGAGTGACTTAGTGTAATCTTGCAAATTCTTCTGCATCTGAACCAAATCCATTCTTCTCTGTTTTTGTTGTATGTTCGATATTCCTCTATTTCTCTCTGCCAATAATGGAGGTTAGAAATTGTCCAACGAATCCTCAGTACTTAAGAGATGAGAACGAAATCCCTCCGTATCAAAATCCCATTTTAAAAAATCATAAAAGAATTGTATTTTATTATTACAGTTTTGGTCTGGATGTGATAAAAGAATCCATAAAGAAATCAACTTTCTTAAAAAAATAGAAGTTGGTCGTGCTGTCAACTGTCTACCCATTCGCGCCACTTTTTTGTGCGCTTTCTCTTCGTTTTTTTGTTCATATTTGATAAAGACATAAGAGCATTTGATACTTCTCCCTTTGTCTTTTTTATAATTTTTCTTAATATTTTAAAATATTTTTGTATCGAATTTTAAAATTACTGTACAATTGAATAATATATGCAGTGGCCGCATACAATGCATCTTTCAAATCGCATCTCTCTGGAGAAACTTTTATTATTTATTTAGTCTGATTGATCCTCGTTGTTTTTGTCCCATTAGTATTTCCTTATTATTATACTATATTGATTGGTTAGTTTATTTACAATGATGTTTCTCAAAATCGTAATGAGTTTACCAAGTGCATTTGTGACTTTAGACTCCATAAACTGCCTTAACACTTTGTAATGTTATTCACATCCAAACAAAATGCAATTCATAGCCTATCTCGTCTAGTCATGTGGTGGAGTACTACGTAATTATTATAGGTCTTTTGTTATCCTGTGTTATCTTTGTTTTGCTATCGTACTAACTTTTAATATATTTTATATATTTAGTTTGGCTGCTTTGTAAGATTGTCTTGTTCTCTTCTAACTTCTTATTTGAGTTTAGAAATTTCTATACGACAAGGTTAAACCAGTACACATGCCTTAGTTTTATTATGCAACTGCAATTGTTCGGGTTTATCAAGAGCTACCTACTAATCTTATATTCATTCTCTTTCTTTGTATATTCTTTTGATAAATTAATTGTCTATTCGTTTTACTTATATGCAATGTCTTTTATATATGATAGATAAGAGAAGTTACAAAACTAGATAGTGGAATTAGGTGAGTTGTTGAGAACAATAACTTTTTCATTAACTACTATTTCCAAACAGAACCAAACCGACCACACCAGACCGGTTTAGCATGTTGCCAAATCATGGATGCAGCCTAACCTTTGAGCCAACAGTAACTCTTTTTGTGTTATAAGATACATGTATTTCTTTTTAAAAACCAACTAACAAAATTTTCAATGCTTCATGTACTCTTAATAATTTTTCTCGGTGGATCCTTCATGAAAATTTTATATATTAATTTCTCCCACCAGAACAAATCGAACTCTCGTATCAAGAGTTATAGGAAAAATGGTCTAACCACTTACTGTATCAAGTTCTCGGCATACTCTTAACATATTAGGACCAGCTGAAACTTTTTTTTTGGTGGGAATGACCGCCTTAAAATTTTAAAAACATCTCCAAAAAGGCTCTTAAGATGAGTTCTTAAGGATTTAGGGATTTAAAATAAATCAAAAATAGGATAATTGTGTAGAACCTTCTCTTATTTAAGAAACGTAAGAAGTTGTAAGAGACGCATACGTGTCAATCTCTCATTGAACCGAGATTTTAAGCTTGAAAAAAAAATCAAGGTCTGAGACATTAGTCTCATTTTTTGTTTTCGCAAAATCTGTTTTCACTATATATCGAATTTTGTTAGGCTCACTGAGATTTGAATTGATCAATGGCTTACGCTTCTCATTTCCTCTCCAAATCTAGCAGGTATTATCTCTTGCTTGATTCTCTCTTCTTTGGTCTGTTTGATTCCACGATTTTTCCCGTCTTCGATTTCTGATGCGATGATTGGAATAAAATGATGGATTTCATTGTGTCTGTCACCGAATTACATCATATGGTGTGCCATTTTCGTTGCTGTCGTCGAATTTTTGTTACCTTTTGTATAAGGGTGATATACTCAAGTAGTCTAGAATAATAAGGTAATGACTTAAATAGTCTAGAATTATCATAAATGACTCAAATACTTTTTTATTTCCTTAAATTGCCATTTTGCCTTTTTGCGATGTATATAAAAAAACGTTATAACAAAAATATCATTAATGAATTGTGACACGTCAGCACGCGCATATTGCGAAGATCTGCCGCATTTGAGGTTTTACTTGTGTGGTAGAGTTTACCAGACTTTTGACCCTTTGTGGTGGAGTTTGGTGGAGTTAGCAACGCTAGTGTAGTTGAGTTTGGCAAAGTTATATGGTGGAGTTTGGCAGAGGTCGTCCACTGTGTGGTAGAGTTTGATAGAGTTTTATTTGATAGTGTAGTGGAGTTTGGTGGAGTTAGAAACGCTAGTGTAGTAGAGTTTGGCAGAGTTATATGGTGGAGTTTGGCAGAGGTTGTCCACTACGTGGTAGATTTTTATTTCATAGTGTGGTGGAGTTTGGTGAAGTTAGCAACGCCAATGTAGTAGAATTTGGCAGAGTTATATGGTGGAGTGTGGCAGAGATCGTCCACTGTGTGGTAGAGTTTGGTTGAATTTTATTTGATAGTGTGGTGGAGTTAGCAACGCTAGTGTAGTAGAGTTCGGTAGAGTTTGTTCATTTAACCTACTTTGTAGATTGACGATTTTGTCCCTTAATAATTGCATCACTTACCTTCTTTCTCGCCAACTCAATGCAGCCAAACACCATTGAAACACAAATCACCATTGTGGCTTTACCACATTCCATATCTTTTGAGCTTCTTTTGCTTGGTTTTGGATCTATGGATCAAATCATTTTAGTTTGTGGGAGTTGGAAATTCAACCAAAATCGTTGGTTCTTTCTAATAGATACTTCTCATGGTTGTAAAATCATGAACTTGAGTGAAAATGTGCGTTTTGATGAGTTTGTGAGGAGGGTGCATGAAGATTTCAAGCTAAATCAACAGATCTACAAGATAAAATTCAGTTACATATCAAATGAACTCATGCATGCACTACCACAAGATACACCTCATATTTTCGTGACCAACGAGAGGCAATTACGTGGGTATGTGCAACAATTTAGAAAAGAGTCAATTCATCTTTGTGTGGAGATTTCAAGGAGATCTCATGTTTTGGTGGAAGACTATGCAAGATTTGAGCCTAAATACGAGCCTTCCTTTGAACCATTTGATTTAATGTTTGGAAGAGTGAATTCAACGTGTGATAGAGTTACTTCAACGTGTGGTAGAGTTAGGCAGACTTTTTAACAAGAAGAAGAACATGTTGACTACGATAACAAAGCAGAAATGAGATTCAACTACTGCGAGAATGTAGATGGTGCAAGCTCTAGCGATGAAGACTTCATAAGTGTTTAGAGGAAGTGCAAAGAAGAAGATATAAACAATCTTCCTCCTAAGAAAAGAGATTTGACATTTCATGATGAGTACTTAGACATCGAATGAGGTCATTTCAATTAGCTGTGGGATAAATTTATCTCATAAAAGACGATCTTGAGTCAAGGTTGAAGACATATTCTGTTTTACATTGGTTTGACTTCGATGTCGTATCATCATTGAGGATGTTATTGGTTGTGAAATGTTGGGTTCCAAACTGCACATGGAGAGTCCGTGCTTCACGCCAAGACCCTGATAGTCCATATTTTTATATCCGGATATATTGTGGAGAACACACTTGCTCAGTTATGGAGAGGTCATCTCGGGCATGTCAAGCAACGCTCGATATTCTTGGTCGTTTATACTTGGATTTTGTTGGTGGTGTTGGGCCTTCTGTTCTACCCGCTCATGTCGCTGAATCACTGAACAAACTTTTTGGTTTGAAGGTACAATTCCTTCACGGTAGACTTTGGCATAGATAAACTAGTACGTGGTAGATTTTGGTGGGCTTTTGGTAGACATTGGTAAACTTTGGTAGAGTTTGGTTGATTTTTTTAAAGATGCATGGTAGAATTTGGTTAACTTTTGGTGGACTTTGGTAGAGTTTGGTTGAGTATGGCAGAGACGCATGGTAGACTGTGATAGAGTTTGGTTGAGCTTGGTTTAGTTATGTTTGATATGACTTCGGCTTTTTGTTTGAACCTTGTACAGATGAAGAACTGGAAGGCACATCGTACTTTAAGGGATCGGGCTCTAGTGACAGGAACTTCAGAGAATAGTTTTGAAGAACTTCCCTCGTATTTGCGAGCAAATCCGGGAACATTTGTCAAGCTGGAAGTAAATGGAGAGGATAGGTTCAAGTTTATATTCCTTGCATTCGATGCAAGCATCAGAGGAATTCCGTATATGAGGAAGGTTATTGTTGTTGATGGAACATTTTTACAAGGAAAATATAAAGGGACTCTTCTCACGCCAACAATGCAAGACGGGAATTTCAATATTTTTCCAACTTTTAGTGTGGTTGACACCAAATGATGAATCTTGGGAATGGTTTTTCAGACAACTCAACCGCATCATTCCCGATGATCAAGAATTGGCCATCATTTTAGATAGGTATAGATCAATAGCCAAAGCAATACAAAAAGTGTATCTGCTTGCCGCTCGGGGTGTTTGCACTTACCATTTACGGAAAATATTATGTCCAATTTCAAAGGAAAAGAGCCATTTAAGCTGTTTAAGAAGGCTGCAATTGCATATAGGCCTGATGAGTTTAATGCGATCTTTGGCCAAATAGAGAAACTAGATCGAAGACTGTATGAGTATTTGCTAAGGGCAGTGTTCGTTTGTGGAGTCGTGCACATTTTCCAGGGAATAGATACAACTTCACCACTTCAAACATAGCAGAATCTATCAATCATACATTAATTGAAGCGCAAACTTTCCCTATTGTGTAGCTTATAGATGCCATTAGGGTAATGTTAACTAGGTGGTTCGCGAAGAGGAGGGCAAATGTAGCAGCAACAACGACCATTTTCACTACAATAATCGAAAAACTTCTAAAGGTATGGCTTGGTAGAGTTTGGTGGAGTTTAGTAAATCTTAGATATCTGTGTGGTACAGTTTGGTTCTGTTTAATAGATCTTGGATGTTTTGTAGTAGAGAGGTTGGTAGAGTTTGGTGAAGTTTAGCAAATCTTGGATATCTGTGTAAAGTATGGTAGAGTTTAGTAGATCTTGGATGTCTGTGTAGTAGAGTTTGGTGGAGGTTAGTCGATCTTGAAATTGTGTAGTAGAGTTTGGCGGACTTTGGCAAACTATAGTAGACATAACTGTTTCTTTGCTTTTTTACCTTGCAGATTAGACTCCTCGAAGCAACACAGTACAATATGCAAAACATTGATGAGCATCAAGTTGTTGTCACGTGCTCTGCCTCCTCACATTTGGTTAATTTGATAGAGAAAACGTGTTCTTGCAAAAGGTTTGACGTGGATAAAATACCTTGTGTGCACGCCTTAGTTGCAGCAGAAGCATGGCAGCATTCGAAGGTCAAGCTCACAGATCCTTACTATTACACGAGCTACTTGTACTATGCATACGCCAAATGTGTGATGCCAAGAGATGTAATGCTTCCAATACCTGAAGAGGTGGCTAGTAAAGTTTGTTTACCTCTTGTTGTACGTAACCAACCTGGTAGGCCAAGGAACTCGTGGTCGAAAGGTTGGTTTGAGTGCTCATTTGAGGGGAAACGCCTAAGGAAAGTGACGACTTGTTCGCAGTGTAAAGGTGTGGGACATAATGCTCGAACATGTAGGGCAGACGTCCAATCTTGAACACATTAGGTTTACTTTGTTTTAACGAATGTTGTAAATCTACAAAATTATATTATGTGTCTATCCATGTTTTGTGTAAGGTACATCCAAATCTTTCCAAACTCTACTAATATCAAATAAAATCTATTCAATTTCAATATTCTTATGAAATAGATCTATGATTTCTTTGTTGTAGAGTTTGGTTGATCTTGGATGTCTGTGAAGTATAGTTTGGTGGAGTTTGGTAGAGTTTGGTTGATCTTGGATGTCCGTGAAGTGTAGTTTGGTGGAGTTTAGTTGATCTTGGATGTCTGTGAAATATAGTTTGGTGGAGTTTAGTCGATCTTGAAATTGTGTGGTAGAGTTTGGTGGAATTTGGTAGACGTTAGCAAACTCATGTTATGTTAACTCATTCATATTTCGTCCTATAAAATGAAAACAACTTTGATATACTCTCATAGGACCATCATCTACGTCATAAAATATTGGTCCTTTGAGAGTATTTGTTAACAAAAGAGAGTTTTGCTAATTGCTAATACAAACTCCACCAAGATCTACCAATCAAACGGTTAGTCTACCAGTCCAACATCAACCCCTGCGACGCTGTAATCAATAGCTCCTTGTCAATTTTCTCCGAATGCGGTTAAGGATCTATGGATGAGATTGTCTTTGGTAGTGGAAGCTCATCCATGACGTGAATGCCAAATTTTATACGGATAAAATGGACGAACTTATCCTCTAGTTCCTTAATCCTGTCCAAGGGCTAGACACTCAATAAACTTCAGCATGTAAATGTCGCAGTCACCAGATTGGTGGTTCACCAGGGTCGCCTTCACCCTAGTGATAGTGTAAGCCTTCCCTTTAACCTGTTTCCGCAACTCCTTTCCTAACATGCTTCTACACAGATATGGAATCATCCTCGCGTATGGCCTGGATGCATAAATAAACGTGAAAAAACTTATTAGTAAAAGCTAAAGTTCTCTATCAAAGATCTACCAAACTTTACCAAGATCTACCAGAACTCAACCATACATTGTGTAAGAGTCAACCAACCTCTACCAAGATCTACCATAACTCAACCACACATTTCATAAGAGCCAACTAACCTCTACCAAGATCTACTATAACTCAACCACACACTTCATCGTTGTCCACCTAGCTCTACCAAGAACTACCATAACTTAACCACACGTGCTCTGCGAGTCAACCAACCTCTACCAAGATCTACTATAACTCAACCACAAACTTCATCGTTGTCCACCTAGCTCTACCAAGAACTACCATAACTAAACCACACATTGCATAAAAGTCAACTAACTTCTACCAAGATTTACTATAACTCGACCATTCAATTACCTGCGAAGATTGCCTCACTGAGTCAATCAAATCTTGATACGCCACAGCTGAGAGGGCAGGATCGTAGATTAAAACGGTCTCCAGAAGTAAATTTTTCTCCACCACTAACCAATGGACATTGTTGATGTTATGAGCGACGTACAAAATGTCAACATTTCGAAACCAGTGCTTGTTCGTAGGACACCATACTGCGACTCTCCCAGAATACATTTAGCTAAAAAAATCTTCAATCGTATACTTCTGGGGGTTGATTGTGAAGGTCTAGTACTGCTTACACCATAAATGACATAGTCTAGGATCAAGGAACATTATCCTTTTACTCTTATATAGAGATGGAGTAATTAGCTAAAGCGATGATGTCATCATCCAAGTTTTCCCTCAAAGCATCAGTAATTAGCAAACACCTAAATAGAACAGATATGTACATTACAAACGTTTCAACAAAGAATATTAGGGCCTTACAATTCACATCTGATAAGATTACGCAGCCGATTCACTTTGCTCTTTTGTACCGGCCCGAATGGATTGTATTTGTTAGGCGCTTAACAAAAGAACTTCCTTCTAATGGGGATTTCTGAATTCAAAACAAAATGTAATGTTATCATCTACAAAAGTCCACCAAAGTCTACTAGAGTCCACCAACGTCTACCAAAGTCAACCAAAGAAGAAGATAGGGGAAGTTGAATAGGTTTTTTTTTGGCAGTTTTTTTTAATAGCACAAACGTAAATAAGTGGACAACTCAATTTTTTTGTGACTTTTCCCACCCCTTTTTTTGTCCAACTTTTTGAGGAGTATTTAAGTCATTAGTGTATAATTGTGGAGTATTTG
>OVAX01002254.1:0-16559 GCA_900406405.1 Lepidium africanum
TATTCTCTGGCATTTTATTTCCGCTGCGCCGTGTGAGTATAGTGCGTATATCCCAACACTATCATCATCAGGTTCTGAATTTATCGATTTCACGGGCACAAGTTTATCCCAATCATGAACAAGCTTCATACCTGAGTCTTCAGTCAAACGGTAACGTGCAGAAGAGGTTGCATAACGGTAGTAAACTGGTGGCTCATGGGCAATGACGACATCAAGCAACTGCTTCTCGCACTTGTAGTGATAGGGAAGTACACATTTAGATTCTTTTCTGGAATCAACCCTCAAGTCCTGTAAGCTTCTGCACAAGTTTCCAATACATCCAAAGATGCTTTTATTGCCCGATGTTTCCCACATAGATTGTAGAGGCATAGCAAGGAAAATGAAGAGAAAATCAAGAAAGTCTTCACCACATTCAACATATAAAATGTTCCCATCCTTCTTGTTAACATAAGCATTTAGCGTTATCGTTTGGTCAGCTTCTGATTCCTTTCTATCTTCACAACAAAAAGGACTCAGCGTTTTGTGAATTCTCTTCATACCACATGAGCTACTCTTTTTCAGAAATACATTAGTTAACAGAGTATCCGATGTGAATAATGACTCCAGCAAATTCGCTACCTACGAAAAAACAAGAGAAACTGGAATAAGAACATCAAGTCAAAAAAAACTCTATAGAAGTAATAATATACCTCTTTGAGATTAACTTGGTGAATCCTCTCAGTCAAATTATCGCAATTTGCGTAGCCAAGATCTTTAAGAATATTAGGTGCCAACCCAACAGAGTTAACTTCCACTTTCAAATCATCAGTGATAATGAATGAAGTATGCTCCTCACTTATTGTTGGGGGTTGACCGATGGTCGCGGCCACTAGTAGCCCATTAAGAGCAAGCCCATCATCTCGTAAATGGATCAGGAAAATATCTTACCATCTGGCCCGTTTGGCGTCTTACTGGGCCTCCAAACGGGTCCAAAAGCAAGGGGTACCACCAACATATGAAAACGACGCGCCCAACACATGACTGAAGGACAGGAGTACGACATTCCCCTATAAAAGGGGAGGTGAAGTCTCAGCAAAAAGGGCAGCTTTTTTGAACAGTAACTCTCACCTAGATAAATATTTCTACTTAAATAATTTCATGTAAAAGACGAGTTCGTGGATTCGGCACTGTGAGCCTGTCCTCGTTGATATTTGTCCGTGTCACTTTGAATAACTTGAATAAAACAAGGTCCCTTAATCTTCTAATTTAATATCAAGTTAATTCCAGCACAAAAACTTATCAGGGCTTCTCTTTCAAGCCCAATCTCTTTTGTCATCAAAGTCCCACAGCTACATCTTGAAATCAGAATGGCTATATCGTTTTGGACATTGCCCTTCTTCAAAAAACTTAGGGCATACGAAACACTTGGTAGTCTAAAATCATCTATCCTCAGTTCAAGCTTTTTAGTATTTCTCCTGAGTCGACCTCTGCAGATAAGCAACCCAATGCCTACGAAATACACTCTTGAAATGTTTAATATCCATATGTTGAACATCCATATGTTGAACACTTGCAAAGAGATTTTTGAAACAACCTATTGCTTTTGACTCTGAATAGAGATGCATCTTCATGGCTTTAACAATTGTTCCCATTGGCAATGTCAAAAAACTAAAGAGTATATCGACAAAGTCTTTATCCGCCTCAGCTAATACAACCTTCTGTTTCTCTTCATCTATGATTAGTTTTAATCTTATCACCATATTCTCCAAGTATCTGAGATGACTTTACAAAAGCTGCATTAATACAATCAAAGAAAAGGTCATGTTTTTACAGAGCCATTTACAAGAAAACATCTGCATTGACTAAGATCACAAAAAAAGAGTAACACTTTCATATATATGCAATGAGACTAACGATGACTAGAAACCTAAAAAGAACATGACTAACTTTACCTAATAAAATGGGGTTTTGACAACAAAACACAACGATTCTTAGAAACATTAATTCTAGAAGATATACATGCTATGAAATTATTTTACCTTGATTTTGATTTTCGTTCTTTCTTACTAGAAAGTACGGTTTATGAGGAAGACGAACACATTATAGAAGTCGTTGTTAAAAGCATGAAACAAAGGTCTCTGGAATGAAAGGGACAACTATGAACGAAGGGAATCAAAACTGCAAAGGCTTTAACATGAAGTGTGACTAAAACCGTTCTAAGTACTTTTCCAGCTCCGGCAGCTAAACCCTTCTTCCCTCCTTGGTGGTGCTTGGGTACATTGAAAACAGAGCTCCATTGAAAACCGCTGCTCCTTGGTGACTGGGCCAAAGTGCTTTCTTCTATTGGGCTATAAGCTTTTGGAGGTATTTAAGGCCCATTTTCTTTGATTGCCCATTATATCTAATTAATGGTTTAAATTATAGTATAGGATGTTTGGGCACAGTCTTCATTTGAGGCAAAGAAATCCTAATGATAACATTTGTTCATTACAAAAACATTCACAAGAAGAAACTTAAAATCAATAACAATATACATTAGACCTATCCATGAATCTGATATGCCGAACTTCAATGTGTCACGAAGAAACAAACAAAACGAGAACTACCTAAAATGAAAATATGAAACACAAAAGATGTCCAAGTTGACCAGTGCTCCTCAAGTTTCAATCTTTGGCTTCTTAAGAAATCGGCTATGTGGATCACTTGTTGAATCTGATTCCGTAGCTACAAGAGCAGTGTTTAAGGCAGAGGATGTCACCAATGAAGCTTCTAATAACCTTAGAGCCTGCAGTATGCAACAGAATGTTAATAGCCAATGCTATATGTACGAGAAGAATAGTTACGAGGAATTACCTCTTCTTTTCTGATGATGATTTCTTGCACCTCAACATCGTGAAACTGAATCTGTTTTTGTTTCAGTAATCTAAAGGGTGAGGTTATAGACGGCAGTGTGATGGTTAAATCATCTGTTACCAAAAACTTCAGTCCTCTCTTCACAAATCCTCCATTAGGTGTAGTTGTATCATTAGAAGTGTTATTATCACCTTCAGGTTCAGAATCTATCGATATCATGGGCACAAGTTTATCCCACTTATAAACAGGTTTCTTCTTACCGTCTTCAGTCAAACGGTAAAATGTACATGGGGAAGAAAGATAACGGTAGTAAATTGGTGGCTTATGAGCAATGACCACATCAAGCAACTGCTTCTGGCACTTGTAGTGATAGGGAAGTACACATTTAGATTCTCTTCCGGAATCAACTCTCAAGTCCTGTAAGCTTCTGCACAAATTTCCAATACATCCAAAGATGCTTTTACTTCCCGATGTTTCCCACACAGATAGTAGAGGCACAGCAAGAAAAGTGAAGATAAGATCAACAAAGTCTTCACCACATTCAGCATATAGAATGTTCCCATCTTTCTTGCTAACATAAGCATTTAGCGTTATCATTTGGTCAGCATCTGATTCATTTCTATCTTCACAACGAACAGGACTCAGCGTTTTGTGAATTCTCTGCATACCATATGAGCTAGTCTTTTTCAGAAATGTATTGGTCAATGGAGTATCCGATGTAAATAAAGACTCCAGCAATGTCGCTACCTACGAAAAAATAAGCAAAACTGGCATAAGAACGTGAAGTTCAAAAAAACTCTATAGAAGAAAAAGTATACCTCTTTGAGATTAACTTCTTCAATCCTCTCAACCAAATTATCACAATTTGCATAGCCAAAATCCTTAAGAACATTAGGTACCAACCCAGCAGTGATAACTTCCACTTTCAAATCATCAGTGATAACAAATGAAGTATGCCCATCACTTAATAGGGCTTCTTTATCAACCCAAACCTCTTGTGTCATCTGACCCCCACAGCTACATCTTGAGTTACTAACATTGCTATACCGTTTACTACATTGCTCGTCTTTTGAAGACTTAGGACATATGAAATACTTGGTAACCTTAAAACCATCTATCCTCAGCTTAAGATTATAATATTTCTCCTGAATCAAACTCTTCGGATACAAAAGCATTTGCTTACAAGCTATAGTCCTGAAATGTGTCATGTCCAAATTCACAACACTTGCATAGATGTTGATGAAACAGCCAATTGCTTTTGACTCTGGCTTGAACTGCTTCTCTATCGATCTAACAATTGTTCCCATTGGCAATGTCAGAAAACTAAAGAGTATATCCACAAAATCTTTATCTGCCTCAGCTAATACAACCTTCTGTTTCTCTTCATCTATGATTACTTTCACTTTCAAGTTCATCACCATGTTCTCCAAAGTCTCTGAGATGTCTTGATTAAAAAAAACTACATTAATACAATATGGTTTTACACTGCCACATATAAGACAACATCTGCATTGATTAAGATCACAAAAAAGGTAACACTTTCATAAATATGAAACGAGACTAACAATGAGTAGAAACCTAATAAGAACATAGACTCACTTCACCTAAAAAAATGGGGTTTTTTTCTGTGCTTAAAATTAAAACAGAGTAAACAACAAAACACAACGATTCTTAGAAACATTAATACCTAAAGATAGACATGCAATGAAATTTTTACCTTGCTTACGATCTTCTCTTATTGAGTGAAACCGTTCCAAGTTCCTTCACAGTTCCGGCAGCTAAACCCTTCTTACCTCCTCCGTGGCGCTCGGGTACATTGAAAACAGAGCTCCACTGAAACCGCAGCTCCTCGGTGACTGGGCCTAAGTGATTTCTTCTATTGGGCCAAAAGCTTTTGGAGGTATTTAAGGTGTTTGGGCTCTTATTGGACCATAACTTAATAAACACAATTGTGACGTAATATTTATCTACCTTATATAACCAAACGTTCATAATTTGACAGAAGAAATACCAATATAAGTTCAAGGCTTTTCTAGAAACCAATCATATTGGAGGAATTTTAAATAGACAAATATGATTGGTTTCTACAAAAGCATTATGCTCAACAAAAAGTCTTACTAATCATGCCCCAAGTTAAAGAGATCCATGAGTAGTCAAACGTGTCACGAAGAAAATACAAACAAAACAAAAGCTAAAATGAAAGATATGTCGCAGAAACTTTGTTGCATTCCTTAAGTTTCAGCCTTTAACTTCTTAGAAACACTGATTTTTGGTTCACTTGTTGAAGCTGATTCCATAGCAAGAAGAGCAGTGCTTATGGTAGAAGATGTTACCAATGAAGCTTCAAATAACCTTATAGCCTGCAGTTTGCAACAGAATGTTAAAAGGAAATGTTGTATTAGAGAAGAAAAGTAACAAGCGATTACCTCTTCTTTTCTCATGATGACCACTTTGACCTCAACATCGTCTAGTCTGATCTGTTTTTCTTTTAGCAATTCAATGGTTGAGGTTGACTTCGAAGGTCTTATGATTAAATCAGCTGTTACCATAAGCTTAGTACCTTTCTTCAAAAATCCACCACGAGGTGTAGTTGATTCATCTCTAGTAATACTATTAGCTATTAATTTTGGATCTATCCAATTCACTGGCACTAGTTTATCCGAAGAATAACTAGTATTTTTGCTGGAGTTTTTAGAAAAAAGGTACTCCGAACCTTTAGTCGCATGATAGTCAAGAAACGGTAGTAAGTTGGTGGCTTATGGGAAGTGACAACATCAAGCAGCTGTTTCTTGCACTTGTAGTAATAAGGAAGTACACATTTAGCTTCTCTTTCATATCAGCACTCAAGTCCTTGAAGCTTCTGCACAAGTTTCCAATGCATACAAAGATGATTACGTTGCCCAATGTCTCCCATACAGATTCAAGAGGCATAGCAAAGTGAAGACCAGATCAACAAAGTCTTCTCCACATTCAACATTTAGAATCTTCCCTTTCTTGTTAACATATACATTTAGCGCAATCGTTTGGTTAGCTTCTGATACCTTTCTGTCTTTATAGATAGCAGGACTCAGCATTTTGTGGATCCTCTCCATACCATTAGAGTTACTCTTTTCCATAAATGTATTGAACAATGGAGTATCTGATGTGAACAAAGAAACCAGCAAAGTAGCTACCTACAAAATCAAGAGAAAATTACATAAGAACATAAAGTTCACAACTCTAGTAGAAGAGAAAGCATACCTCTTCGAGATTAACATTGTGAGTTCTCTCCACCAAGCTATTGCTATCTGCGTAGCCTAGATCTTTAAGAACATTAAATGTCTTCCCAAAAGAGTCAACTTCCACTTCCAAATCATCTGTGATTATGAATGAAATATGCCAATTTCCTCTACTTACTTGGCCTTCTTTGTCAACAATCTGAAGTACTTCACTCATCAGATTCCCACAGCTACATCTTGAGGTATTAAAATTGCTAGAATGTTTACTGTCATTCCCACTTTCCACACAACTACGGCAAATGAAACACTTGGTAGCCTCATAATCATCAATCCTCAGCTTATTATTTTGACATTTCTCCTGATTCAAAGATACAAAAGCATTTGCTTACAAGCCTTAGTCCTGAAATGCTTGATTACCATTTTTGCAACACTTGCATAGATGTTGTTGAAACAGCCTATGGTTGCTGAATCTGACTTCTGATATTTCTCCATCAATCTAACGATCGTTCCCATTGGCAATGTCAAAAAGCACATCGACAAAATCTTTACCCGACTCCACTAATACAAACTTCTGTTTCTCTTCATCTATGATTAGTTTCAGTTTTATCACCATATTCTCAAAAGTATATTAGATATCTTGATAAAAAAATCTGCATTAATACAATCAGAGAAAAGGTCATGCTTTTACAGAGCCAAGTTTAAGAGCAGAGGTAACACTTTTACTGTTTTAAATATATGAAACGAGACTAACAATGAATGGAAAACTCATAAGAACATAAACTAACTTCACCTCAAAGAAAGGGGCTTTGTTGTGCTTAGAAACAGAGTAAACTACAAACACAACGATTCTTGGAACGAAACAAGTGAAGAATATGAGATAAAATGCAATGAAAGAGTTTACCTTGCTTATATGATGTACGTTCTCCCTTGATAGGAAGTAAGGTTTATATAGGAGTTAAGTGGAGGAAGATGAACAGTTTATATAAGTCATAACTGAAAGGTCTCGGGAATGTAAGGGGCAACAATAAACGAAGTGAATCCAAACTCCTAAGCTTTTAGTTGAATGGAAAATCCAAAAGAAGATGCCTTAGTGGAATGGATTTGATACCTCGTGATTATCACTTTTTCTTTTCATAGTTCGATAAAATATTTGAAATGAAAAATACTATTTCTCCATGGGTCCAAGATGTGAAGGGTAAATCTTTGCAAGATGCAAGAAATACATGAAGATAGATTTTCTCTGAAATGTTTTCAAAAAACTACTTATGTTCAAAACACTAAAACTGATCAGGAAATTGATTAGAAACCAGAATATGAGACCAAAATATGTCAGAAGAAAAGAAGTCCAGGTTGACCACTGCTCCTCAAGTTCAATCTTTGGCTTCTTATAAACTCTGTTTTCTCGTTCACTTGAAGCTGATTCCATAGCTAGAAGCACAGTGCTTAAGGCAGAAGATGTCACCAATGAAGCTTCTAATAGCCTGCAGTTTGCAACAGAATGTTAATAGGCAATGTTATGTCAGAGCAGAATAGTAACAAGCAATTACTTACCTCTTCTTTTCTTATGATGATCACTTTGACCTCAACATCATCAATCAGGATCTTTTTTTCTTTTAGCAATCTAATGGTTGATGACAAATTCGAAAGTGTAATATGTAAATTATCAGTTACCATAAACTTTACTCCTCTCTTCACAAATCCACCACTAGGTGTAGTTGATTCATCAGCAGTGTTACTATCAAATTCAGATTTTGGATCCGTCCATGTCATGGTACAAGTTTATCCCACGGATAAACAGGTTTCTTACCAGAATTTCCAGTAAAACGGAACACTTTATGATTGCCAATGCAGTTTGAGACATAACGGTAGTAAGTTGGTGGCTTAGGGGTAGTGACAACATCAAGCAGCTGCTTCTGGCACTTATAGTAATAAGGAATCTGACATTTAGCTTCTCTTCCGTAATCAGCATTCAACTCCTTGAAGCTTCTGCTCAAGTTTCCAATGCATGTAAAGATGTCTCTATTCCCCAAAGTTTCCCATACTGATTCAAGAGGTATAGCAAGAAATGTGAAGAGAAGATCAACAAAGTCTTCACTACATTCAACATATAAAATTTTCCCATCCTTCTTGTTAATATATGCATCTAGCGTAATTGTTTGATCAACTTCTGATTCATTTCCATCTTCAGGACTCAGCGTTTTGTGAATCCTCTTCACACCATATGAGCTACTCTTTTTTAGAAATGCATCGGTTAATGGCGTATCCGATGTGCATAAAGACACCAGCAAAGCTGCTATCTGCAAAAAAAATCAAGAGAAAATGGCATATAAACATGGAAGTTATATGTGAATAAAGCTTATGAAACTCTTTTGCTCGGATTCTATTCACAATAAACACTTTGTTGAAGAAAAATTATACCTCTTCAAAATCAATATCTTGAATCCTCTCAACCAACTTGTCACAATTTGTGTAGCCAAGATCTTTAAGAACATTAAGTAGCGACCTAGCAGAGGCAGTTTCCATTTTCAAATTATCAGTGATTATGAATGAAGTATGACAATTTCCTCTGATTACTCGGCCTACCTCTTCATCAATCTGAATCATTTCTCTCATCGTATTCCCACAGCTACATCTTGAGGTATTAAAATTACTATACCGTTTACTACAGTTCTCAGATGTAGAGCAGATGTAATACTTGGAAGCCTCGTTACCATCTATCGTCACCTCAAAATTTTTATATTTCTCCTGATTTAAACTCCTCGGATACAAAAGCATTTTCCTACAAGCTTCAGTCCTGAAGCTGTCCATTTTATCGACACTTCCATAGATATTGTTGAAACAACCTATTTGCCTTGTGAAAATCCTTAATCAATATAACCATTCTTCCCATTGTCATTGTCAGAATATTAAAGAGCATATCGACAAATTTTTTATCCGCTTCAGCTAATACAACCTTCTGTTTCTCTTCATCTTTGAAGAGTTTCAATCTTATCACCATATTCTCCAAAGTATCTGTCTTGATACAAAATCTGCATTAATCCAAATTATACAATCATAGAAAATGTCATAGTTTTACACACCCACGTATAAGACAATAACTGCATTTGATTAAGATCACAAAAAAAGTAAAACTTTCATATATTTGCAATGAGACTAACAATTGACTAGAAACCTGATAGTAAGAGCATAGACTAACTTCGCTAAAAGAAAGGTTTTCGTGTGCTTATAACTAAAACAGGGTAAACAACACAACACAACGATTCTTAGAAACACATGTAATGAAATTTTTTACCTTGCTTTTGATCTCCGGCAGCTAACCCTTCTTGTCTCCTCAGTGGCGCTCGGGTACATCTAAACCCCCAGCTCAAGTTACATTAGTGGACCGGGCCCAAATGTTTTCTCCTATTGGGTCAGAAGTTTTGTAAGTAACTTAAGGCCCATTAGATCTATTTTTCACTGTTGGAAAGAGCTATAGCTCACTAATTTTTCATTGTGGAGAGAATTATAACCCAAATTTTCCAAAGCTTGAGTTTGAAGGCTCCAAAAGCTATTCTTATGGTTCTACAGTCTTTCCTGACAATTGAACTAAAGTGATTTCAGAATCTTCTAACGATTCAACAACATATACCCATTTATCTTCTTTCTTGTGTAAGAGAAACAGACTTAGAAGCTTTACATCAAACTGAGAAAGCTCTTCATCTTCCATGAAAAGTTGAAAACTTGTTAACATTTGAATAAAAGTTCATCATTTGACAGAAGAAACTAGAAATCAAGACATACCAATATACGTTCAAGTTAAGAGATCCATGAGGAAGTCAACCCATATCACTAGTGTGCTATTTTAATGGGAGTAGTAGTTGAGTACATATGTCCTCTTCTGATGGAATTGGTCTGCCTCGAGGATTGTAAGTCTTCAATGGTCAAATCCAATGCACTCCATCTTCATTGGTTCTACTATCTACTCTCCACACTATTTGTGATGAATATCTATCTCTCTCTCCACTTAGAACCCACAACTAGAATGACCAAGCTCAGGCTCATATCAAATATCAGAGGGCCTGGGCTTAGAGCTCAATTTGCTTGCTGCTACCATTTAATAGAAAGAGGAAACAACACACCAATGCCCTCGAATGGATTGTAGACATTCGAGAAGTAGAAGAAGAGTTGCTAACATCTCGTGTTCAAAATCAGTCAGTCACCAAACAGATCGTCGTTATCTTTATCACCAACCTCACCACATTTACTTTCCTCTTTATCTTTAGCTGCTGGTTCACTCACAGAAGCCCATGAAGTACCAATAGCCTTGGGAAGAGAGTCGCCACCGTAAAGATCATCATATATCCCTCTTTTAGGACCCCCTTTTAGCATCCTCATCGCTTCCTGGAGTCGATCCGTCACACCTCTTGTTCCTGTAAAAGCTCTTTCTTCCTTCTCTTTCCCTTTGGGAATCAATGTCACTTGCACCAACGATTCATATTTCCCAACAAGGCTCCCTTCTTTGACACCTATAGGACCAGGCTCAGTTTCCACGTCTGCTCCATCTGACATTCCAACAATCTCAGCCAACTCTCCTCCTAGTTGATCCTTAAAGCTCACTCTCGCTTTCTTCATCCTCTTAGCAACTCCCGATTCTGATCCGGCATTAGCTTTCCTTTTGCCTAACATAGTACAATCTGATTCTCCATTGCTTAAACCATATTGATTTAGCAAGGTATTGTATGCAACAAGAGCTTCCTCGTCAGAAGCATCAGGACACGGAGGAAGCTTAATCTCGGCTGGAGGTGGAGGACGAAAAAAGAGAGCCTCACTGTTCTTTCTCAAAACGTAGATTCTTGTGGAAGCAGCAAATCGTAAAGACTGTCCCACTTCAAGCTCTACAGGAGTATCTATAATCAATCTCTCATTTGCAACAAATGTACCATGAGCTGATCCCAAATCAATCACAAAGATGCTGCAATAAGAACAGAAACCAAAATGACTCCAATGTCTTTATACAACAGATAGCTATGGAAACAAACATAAACTGTGATGAGTACTGAGTAGTGAGTAAGCCGAATCCAAACCTGCCATTCTTGTGAGGAACAACTGCAGCATGTTGGCGTGAAACAGACTGATGATCAAGCACAAAATCACAAGTCTGATGTTGTCTCCCGAAGATATGTCTCCGTCTATCTAGATTAATCCGGTCAAGGATTTGGCCGTCTTTCACAACTTCCAGAGAGTAGACACCAGCACGAGGCTCAATCGCCCAATCAGGGGGATGCCAGTTTGATTGACCGGCTCCAATCTGAGTTTTCCCCGCCGATGGCGCCGCTACGGGAGACAGATGTTGAACAACTGGTTTCGCTGGAGAAGGATTTGCCAATACAGAGAAGGGTTCAGAAGTTTGGGACTTCTTAAACCTCTCAAGACCAGATCTTCCATACATTCTCACATTCAGTCGCTATACTTTACTAATTTGATAAACCTAAGATTTATCTGAGATTTACGATAAGAAGGGGAAGCGATTAAGAAGAGAAATGAGAGAAGAAATGAAGAAGAAGGTAATAGAGGAGAAGAATAGCGAGAAAATGGAGATTGGAGATGATTGAAAGACAGAGTGAGATAATCCGACAAGGAAGAAAGAAATCAGAGCGACGAGAGATTCTTGTTTATCAATTAACCTAACAATTTCTCTCTATTAACCCAAAACGAAAACGACAAGCATTTTTGTTTATTTTTATCAATTCGGCAAGCAGTTTCTAAAGCCTGTTTCTAACAAAGAGTCTTTCGCCTTTAACGTTTTCTGCTTCTCCTCAAACGTACCCGTTTTAAGATCTTCACATCCTTACCACGTAGAGTTGCCTAATTTTGTATGAAATGTTTTGGGTCAATATAACAACAAATTAACATATAATTAGACTATATGTATCATTCTATCTAATGTATGCTTGATTGCACCCAAAATTAGATAGTGACTATCGAATTTCACACATAGTATACGAAATCGGTGTAATTGCATATATTGCTGAATAATTATGGTTTTGTTGTAAACTCATAATTGGTTACAATTTTTAACTATTAATTAACCGAACCTAAACCAATTTTAGATTCGGCCAAATCTCAAATAGACAATATTTATCCTAACCCGCACAAATTCGACTGTCAATTTGATATTTGGTCGAGTTTAGATTCGGTTAATTAATGATTTAAGTTCGTAACGAATGATTTGTTTACAATAAAACCATAATAATCCAACAATTTGTGCAATTAAACTGATTTTGTATATTATGTGTGAATTCGGTAGTCATTACCTAATTTTGAGTGCAATTAGATTTTGTATATACACTTTAGGTGGAATTAGATAGAATGTTGATATGTTGTTATATTGAAACTTTGGAGTGAAAATTCACGAAATTTGATCAGAAATCAATACAATAAAATATGAGACCAAAATATGTCTGAATAAAAGATGTTTAGGTTGACCACTGCTCCTCATGTTTCAGTCTTTGGCTTCTTAGAAACTCTGTTTTTTCCTTCACTTGTTGAAGCTGATTCCATAACTACAAGAGCAGTGCTTAAGGCAGAAGATGTTACCAATGAACCTTCTAATAACCTTAAAGCCTGCAATGTGCAACAGAATGTTAATAGGCAATGCTATGTTAGAGAATAACAGTACCAAATAATTAATTACCTCTTCTTTTCTTATGTTGATCACTTTGACCTCAACATTATCAAACTGGATTTGGTTTTGTTTTAGCAATCCAATGGTTGCGGATAAATTCGAAAGTGTGATTCTTAAATCATCAGTTACCAAAAACTTTATTCCTTTCTTCACAAATCCACCACTAGATGTAGTTGATTCATCAGCAGTGTTACTATCAACTTCAGAGTTTGGATCCATCCATATAAAGGGCACAAGTTTATCCCCCGGATAAACAGGTTTCTTACCAGAATTTTCAGAATAACTGTACACTAGACGATTGCCAGTGAAGTTGGAAACATAACGGTAGATAGTTGGTGGCTTATGGGAAGCGACAACATCAAGCAGCTGCTTCTGGCACTTATAGTAATAAGGAATCTGACATTTAGCTTCTCTTCCGTCAGCACTCAAGTCCTTGAAGCTTCTACTTAAGTTTCCAATGCATGTAAAGATGCCTCTATTCCCCAAAGTTTCCCATACACATTCAAGAGGCATAGCAAGAGATGTGAAGAGAAGATCAACAAAGTCTTCACTATATTCAACATATAAAATTTTCCCATCCTTCTTGTTAACATATGCATCTAGAGTAATTGTTTGATCAGCTTCTGATTCATTAGGTTACAATGTAAATCAAAGTAAACAACAAAACACAACGATTCTAGGAAACAAAAATACTTGAAGATATACATGCTATGAATTTTTTTACCTTGCTTATGATCTCCGGCAGCTAGCCCTTCTAGTCTCCTCCGTGGCGCTCGAGTACATTTAAAACCCCAGCTCAAGTTGCTTTAGTGGACCAGGCCTAAGTGATTTCTTATATTGGGCCAAATGAGGCCCATTATATTGGGCTTCTATTGGACCATAACTTAATAAACACAATTGTGCTTCCTCTTTGGAGTAACATGGCGTGTTTATCTAGCTTTAGTGGGGAAGAGCTATAGATAGCCCACTAATTTTTACACTGTGCAGAGAATTATGTCTCAAATTTTCTAAAGCTTGAGTTTGAAGGTTCTAAAAGCTATCCTTATGGTTCTCTAGGTTTTCATGAAAATTGAACTAGAGTGGTTTCAGAATTTTCTACCGATTCTTAATTGTGTACCCATGAACTTCTTTCTTCTGTGAGAGAAACAGACTTAGCAGCTTTAAATGAAACAGAGAAAGCTCTTGATATACCATGAAAAGTTGAAAACGTTCATCATTTGACAGAAGAAACTGGACATTATGAAGTACCAATATAGGTAGTTTAAATATTATCAACTTCTTCAACCGACAAAAAACAATTCTCAACCTTAATGTGTCACGAAGAAAGTAATATCCCAAAAGTTGACAGTTGCATTCCTTAGGTTTCAATCTTTGCCTTCTTAGAAACTCTGTTTTGTCCTTCACTTGTTGAAGCAGATGCCATAGCAAGAAGACCGGTACTTAAGGCAGAAGATGTCATCAATGAAGCTTTTAATGATCTTATGGCCTGCAGTATGCAACAGAATGATAATAGGCAATGGGCAATGTCATTTATTAAAGATAATTAGTAATATACAATTACCTCTTCTTTTCTGATGATGATCACTTGAACCTCAACATCGTCTAGTCTGATCTTTTTTACGTTTAGCAATCCAATGATTGAGGTCGACTTCGAAGGTGTTATGATTAAATCATCTGTTACCACAAACTTGGTACCTTTCGTCACAAATCCACCACTAGGTGTAGTTGATTCATCGGTAGTGTTACTTTCACCTACTGATTTTGGATCTGACCATATCACGGGATCTACTTTATCCAACAGATGATTATGTGCCTTATCAAAGTTTTTAGTAAAACGGTTATTTCTACCTTTAACCCCATGGATAAAACGATAACGGTAGTAAGTTAGTGGCTTATGGAAAGTGACAACATCAAGCAACTGTTGCTGGCACTTGTAGTAATAAGGAAGTACACATTTAGCTTCTCTTCCGTGATCAACACACAAGTCTTTAAAGCTTCTGCACAAGTTTCCAATGCACTCATAGATGCTTTTATTGCCTGATGTTTCCCACACAGATTGTAGAGGCATAGCAAGAAAAGAGAAGAGAAGATCAACAAAGTCTTCTCCACATTCAACATTTACAATCTTTCTTTCCTTTTTGTTAACATATGCATTGAGCAATATCGTTTGGTCAGCTTCTGATTGCAAACTATCTTCACAGAGAGCAGGAAATAGCAATTTGTGAATCTTGTTCATACCATACGAGTTATTCTTTTGCAGGAATGTATTCGTCAATGGATTATCTGATGTAAATAAAGAGTCCAGCAAAGTCGCTACCTCCAAAAAACAAGAGAAACTGGAATAAGAACATAAAGTTAACAAATCTAGTAGATGAAGAAGTATACCTCTTCAAGAGTAACTATGTGAGTTCTCTCAACCAAGTTATCGCAATCTGCGTAGCCAAGATCTTTAAGAACATCAAGTGTCTTCCCAAATGAGTCAACAACCACTTTCAAATCATCTGTGATTATGAATGAAGTATGATCATCTCCTCCACTTACCTGGCCTTCTTCTTCATCAACCTGAATCACTTCACTCATCAACTTTCCACAGCTACATATTGGGGTATTAAAATTGCTGTAATATCTACTCTTAAACCCAAATCTCACACAATAACTGCACACGAAACACTTGGTAGCCTCATAATCATCAATCCTCAGCTTATTATATAGAGATTTCTCCTGATGCAAACTCCTCGGATACAAAAGCATTTGCTTACAAGCTTCTGTCCTGAAATGCTCAATGCCAATATTTGCAACACTTGCATAGATATTGTTGAAACAGCCTATTGCTTTTGACTCTGATTTCTGATACTTCTCCAACAATCTAATAATCGCTCCCATTGGCAAATTCAGATAATCAAAGAGTATATCAGCAAAGTCTTTACCCGCCTCAGCAAACACAACCTTCTTTTTCTCTTCATCTATGATTAGTTTCAAGTTTATCACTGGATTCTACACAGTATCTGACATGTCTGGATGCAAAATCTGCATTGAGATTTGAGACAAACAAACAAAAAGGTCACGGGTTTACATAGTCATGTTTAAGACAAGATCTGCATTGATTAAGTTAAAAAAAGAAACGGAAACAGTTTTACATATATGCAACGAGACCAACAATGAAAAGAAACTCATAAGAACATAGACTAACTTCACCTCAAAGAAAAAGATTTTACCTTGCTTATGATCTTGGTTCTAACTTGATATGAAGTACGGTTTATATAGGATTTAAGTGGAGGAATACGAACAGTTTATGAAAGTCGTGGTTAAAGACATAAATTAAAGGTCTCGGGAATGTAAAGGGCAACAATCAAAGAAGTGAATCGAAACGTCAAAGGTTTTAACATGATGTGTGACTAAAATCGTTCCAAGTTCTCATAACAATCGAATGGACTATTTAATGGAGGATGCTTTAGTGGATTCAATGGATTTAATATCTCCATATATCACATTTCTTTCATAGTTCGATGAAATGAAAATATTGCTCCATGGATCCAAATCTTTGCAAGATGCAATTTATACATGAAGATAAATTTTCTCGGAAATGAATTTGGGTAATTTCTTATGTTCAAAACATCAAAACAAATCACGAAATTTGATCAGAAACCAGAAAAGAAGGAGAAAGATGATGCTTCTCAGACAAATAAATGACAGTAACATCTTTAAATTACCAAATATTATATAGAAGCTCCTCATGATCCAAACTATCAGATTCTCACATTACAATTTTAACAAAACAAGTTCGATTTAACCACAGAGGAAATTTCAATTGAAAAAAAAAAAAAAAAAAAAAAAAAAAAAAAAAA
>OVAX01002254.1:16572-31693 GCA_900406405.1 Lepidium africanum
AAAAAAAAAAAAAAAAAAAAAAAAAAAAAACAAGACTTAATCAGTCTTCGACTTCCCTTTAGTGAAGAACTGATCAATGCGACGGGTCCCAACAGGCGGCGGAGGAGGAGTAGCTTCATCAGAAACAGATTTGGTTTGTCGAACAGTCTGAGACGGGAGAGGAAGCGAGTCGTAGAGGAAATCGTTAGTAGGTTGGTGTCTTTTGACGGCGATTCTCAAATGATCGAGATTAACAGTCTTTCGCTTCTTCTCCGCCGTTACAACGGCTGATTTCTCGGCGAGGAAACGGAGGAAGAGCTCAGTGGAGTAAGTGATGAGGTGAAGAGCCTCGGAATTGATTTTGTTGATGTCTTTGTCGAGTTTCATTATCTTCTTCACTCTTCCGATTGGAAACTCCGGTCGAATCATTTCTTCCGCCATTGATTTGATTTAGTGGAGGAATCTCCTTTGACGGTGATTATTTAGGGATTTTTGTTTTACGCGCTCATTCGCCGCGGGAAAGTGAAAATGAACTAAAGCAAATAAGGTTCGGGGAAATTTCCGGGTCCGATCCGATCCAACCTTGGGTTTAAGGTAATCCTAGCTACAAATACTACAAACTGGAGCAAAAATCTAAACCGAACCAAACCAAATATATGAATTCAATTTGGTTTGAATTTCTATCAAGTAACCGAAGAGTTTCCGAATATTACTAGTATCTACTCTTTTCGGTTCATTTCGGTTAAAAATCAAGAACCCAAAGTAACAATAGAAGAACCATTCCCAACACATATATTCTTATGTTACTTTTAGTTACAAACCACTATTCAGAATCAAGCTCATTAGTTACTTTTGATCTATTTTCTCGGGTGTTTGTTATAAATAATTATATATCTTCAGATGTTTTGTTATTTGCAAAATACAGAATCCAAAAAAATCGAACTAATTCGAAACTGAATTTTAGTCAGTTCCTATATAGTTACAATCTCAAAATAAAAATAATTAGGATTATATCAGAGTTATAATGCATGATTCGATTGTTTTGATTAGTTTTCCAAAATCGAGTTTATTTAGCTTGATAGACCCGTGTTGATATTTTAAAATACGTGTTGATATTTTTAAATATTGTTTTCGGATTGTTACTTTTTCCGAACCGAAGTTGATCTAAATTAGAGGAACCAAACCGACAATATATCCAAATGGGTCCTAAATCTATGTATCCGAAAAATCAAATCCGAACCAGAACCGAAACCAAATCAAGAATCAATTTTTTTGCTGTTTAGAGTTTTTCTAATATTTTTTTAATTTTAATATTTTATATAAAATATCCGATCCAGACCTCGGTTTATACCGAACTATATTAGATGAACTGAATCAGATAAAATACCAAAATGTTTCCTAAATATATGTATCTGGAACATTGAATGCAACCCGTACCGAAACCGAATCAATAACTGATATATTTTTTACTAAATTTTAACTTTTTAGAATTTTTTTTAATTTTGAAATTTTATATGAAATATCCGTTCTAGAGCTCGGTCTATACCGAACTAAATTAGATTAACCGAATCCGATAAAATACCAAAAATTTTCCTAAATATATGTATATGGAACATTTAATCCAACCCGTACCAAAACCGAATCAATACCTGATATAATTTTTTATTAAATTTTAATTTTTTAGAGTTTTTTCCATTAAATTTTATTATTTTTGAATTTTTGAATTAAAATCTGTAACAAAAACATATTTTAACCTATTTTTAAGGGTTGTTACTAACCGTAAACTAAATTTTATCATAAAGTTTAAAATATAGTATAAATAAAAGTGTCTGCCGCTTTAATATATAAGATTATAAATTGAAAAACAGAAGAACCGAGTCCCCATACCTAGTTTTATAGTAGTCATGTGTTTTGTTTTGTCAAAATGGTCATGTGTTTAATACACATTATAAACAACTCGTTTCTTTATTAGAAATCTAGAATCATCGACATAGGTTAGAGGGTCGACGTGCTATTTCTCCCCCGATAGTTTCAAAAGTTTCCATATGTACCCAGTTCTTTAACTCACTAAATTTGCCCCTATTGTAAGTTTACAACATCCAATTTTCCCTCTCACACTATTGTAATTTTGATTTCCCCCGACGGTATAAATGCGGTTTAAATTGATGCAACCGGTACCAAATCTTTTGAAGCGTGAATAAACCGAACCGAAACCCATATCCTGAGACAAATCTGACCCATTACGGGTTTAAAATCAGACCTGATTGCAGAACCCAATTACTCGTTTCTTCTTCTTCTTTGCATAACCCGATTTGTTCAAATTTTTTCAAATTTGTTTCAGATTTATTCTGGGTTTGTGCTTGCAATTTGCAGAGGTGAGAGAATGAGTAATCAATCGGGACAATCTTCAGGTCCTCTTGCGCCTATGCCTGTCTGAAACTGCTTCCTCATCTCTATGTTCAACTCTCTCTTCATCGATGTCTTCATCTTCTATGTCTCATCTTCTCTGTCTTCATCTTCTATGTTTTCATCTTCTCTGTTTTCATCTTCACTGAGTATATCATCATCTTCACTGTCTTCATCGTCCTCGCTCTCACTCTCAGGGACAACGTTGTGTCGGATTGGAGCCTCGTCGCTCCATTTCTCAACGTGGTCTTCCACATCAAAATTATACTTCTCACGAATCTCCTTCTCCATCTCAGAGACCGTCTGAAAACCACCTCGAGGCTCCAATCCGACACAACGTTGTCCCTGAGAGTGAGAGCGAGGACGATGAAGACAATGAAGATGATGATATGCTCAGTGAAGATGAAAACAAAGAAGATGAAGACATCGATGAAGAGATAGTTGAACATAGAGATGAGGAAGGAGTTTCAGACATGCGTAGGCACAAGAGGACCTGAAGATTGTCCCGATTGATTACTCATTCTCTCATCTATGCAAGTTGCAAGCACAAACCCTAAAGAAATCTGAAGAAAATTTGAAAATATTTGAACAAATCGGGTTATGCAAAGAAGAAGAAGAAAAGAGTAATTGGGTTCTACAATCAGGTCTGGTTTTAAACCCGCAATGGGTCGGGTTTGTCTCAGGATATGGGTCTCGGTTCGGTTTATTTACGCTTCAAAGGATTTGGTACCAGTTGCATCAATTTAAACCGCATTTATACCATCGGGGGAAAATCAAAATTACAATAGTCTGAGAGGGGGAATTGAATATTGTAAACTTACAATAGAGACAAATTTAGTGAGCTAAAGAACTGGGTACATATGGAAACTTTTGAAACTATCATGGGGGAGGGGAGAAATAGCATGTCAGACCCTAGTTTAGAACGTTAGATACTTTCAAGGAAAGAACCTGTAGAATCTTTGAGAAATCAATCATATACTTAGCACTTACATTTGACTGTTTTGTGAGTCGAGTCACTCAATCATCTTTGTTCACGACAAAGTAAACCAAATCCCTTATTGAGGGAGAATCCTTGATGTTACAATATCTTCCCTCACGAAATGAATTGATACAATATCTTCCCTCACGAAATGAATTGATCTTCCAATTCGGGTGGCATTATTAATCATCTTCTTCAATCTAATTTGAAGAGTCAACCTTCATAATTGACGACCTCAATAAATTAAAATAGTCACAAGTATGGTCATATGTACATTGTATAGTTCTAGTCACTTCTATACTTTATTAAGGTTTGTTTTCCCTTTTCTATTTAGTAATCATAACCAAAGTCCACTTTTGAATTCAGACCAAGATTGACCAAACAGACCATCACAAGATTCACAACACCACTTTCTCTACAACTCCTTTTAAATCCTTGTATCCTTCTTAGGACCCAACATTCGCATTTGTCAGATTTGAAAACAAGCTATAGCCACCAGAAAATGGTTGGAGCCACTTGTCAAAATTGTAATTTCAACACCACTTGCCACAAATTTAACCCTCAATTGGCTCAAGTGCCTAAAGATGAACTCAAGCCTGTATTTACTGAATCATCATCCATTACAATACCTAAACTATGAAGCCAAAGAAGCTAACTTTATGAATCTTTGGATCAAACCCATCATCTTAAGCTCTTAGCTCTAAAGAATTGAGCCACCATAGAAGAAATATTGAGATTTTGAACACCCAAATGAACAGTAACAACCAAAAACACAAATAAGCAATCAAAGAAGCTATGAATCTGTTCTCATCTATGTGTATATATATAATCAACTTACAAGACAGACAAAGAGAGATAAGAGAAAGAGATAGAAGAATCATTACAAGTATACAAAGTTTTGAGAATCAATAAGGACGATTCGGTGGCTGAATCGTAATCTGAGCAGGTAAAGGTCTACCAGTTCCTGAACCACCACAATTGTTACAAGCTGTACGACCTGAACCAGAACATCTTCGACATCCAATATCACCATCAGACCATCGAGAACAGAAACAAGTAACTCTTCCTGTACCGTTACAAGTTGGACAACGAGGAAATTGACCAGCCATAGGTTTTTGGTCTAACACCGATTTGACTAAAACCGCACCAGCTAAAACGCTAAGACCTGTAGCTAGCTGTGTGATGACGATCGGACTCATTGTGTTTTATGAGAGGTTTGGTTTGGTAATTTTTGGGGATAACGCAAAAATAGAATCGTGAAGAAATTGAAGAAAGAGATGAGAGACGTCTTTGAAGGAGAAAAGATTTTTTTTTCTCTTTTTTTTTTAGTTTCAGACAAAAGTGTGGTCGTATTTAATTTAACAATGTTCGGTTTATTCTGTATTTTATTTAAAATGAATCAAATATTATTGATAAGGAATGGTTTAAAGAGTACACACGTGGGCTAGTAAGAGTTAAGTTGTTGTGTGAGGAGATGAATGAGCCAGACGTTTTGGGATTAGTCAAGTTTTGGATTTGGGTTTTTATTGGGCCCTTCGGGTAAATATCTTTACACGTTTTATCTAATCAAGTTTGAACCATAAATATCCAAGCTTGTAATTGTCGTAGGCATTTCTCTGGTCATGCACTCGTCTCCACAACCAAGCCACGCGTATAACGAAGTCTTACACATGTGTTTAATGGTGGATAGTAGAACGGCCACAAAACCTTGAACCAAAAACAGATATTTGATTTGGTTTTAATTCTTACTGTCCGGTTTTAATATTTAGATAACTTCGACTCTCGGTTTAATTTGGTTTTAACTAAAAATCAAGTAAGACTAAAGTGCTGTTCTTTTGTCCATCCAGATGACTAGATGCAGATGAAAACTGTTGTTCTTTTAGACACATTTAAGTGTCTCATCTAGATAGAGTATTTGGATAAATTTAGTAAACTCATCCAAAATTTTTAAAAATTTCAGATGTGTTTGGTTGGTGCATTTGGATGGAGATACATTTGTAAAAATTGTAAAAAACCAAAATACCCTTATCATTTTATTGTTTTCTTTTTCTCTTTTTATTGTTTTCTAGATTCTTTTTCACTCTCTTTTATCTCTTTTACTCTCTCTTCTTATTTTTACTCTCTCTTTATTTTTACTCACTCTCCTCTTTTTAACTCTCTCTTATCATTTTCACTCTCTCCTCTTTTTTACTTATTTCATCTTTTTTACTCTCTCTTCTCATTTTAGTTTCTCTCATCTCTTTTACTTTCTCTCCTCATATTTACTCTCTCTCATCTCTTTTACCTTCTTTCTCCTCAGTTTTACTCTCTCTCCTCATTTTCACTCTTTCTTCTTTTTTACTCTCTCTCATCTCGTTTAATCTCTTTCCTCATTTTTACTCTTTCTTCTCATTTTTACCCTCTCTCCTCTTTTGAACTCTCTCTCCTCATTTTCACTCTCTCTCCTCTTTTGAACTCACTCTCATCTCTTTTACTCTCTCTCTTCTTTTTTACTCACTCTCATCTCTTTTACTCTCTCTCCTCTTTTTTCTCTCTCCTCATATTTACTCTCTCCTCTTTTTACTCTCTCTTTTTTATTCTCTCATCTTTTTACTCGCTCTCCTCTTTTTACTCTTTCTCCTCTTTTTACTTTCTCTCCTCATTTTACTCTCTTTCCTCTTTTTACTCTCTCTCCTCTTTTTATTCTCTCTCCTCTTTTTTACTCTCTATCCTCTTTTTACTCATGTAGTTGTAAATATAATTTATATTATAAAAAGACAATTTAACACAAAGCATGTCTTTTTTAGTTATTTGGTTACAAACTACATCCAACTAATTTATACAAATGCACAAAGAAACATAACTTCATCTAAACACATTATCCAGATGGAATTTTCAGATGAAGAAAAAGATATCATCTAGATGCATCATCCAAACAGATCATCCAAACGGATCATTCAGATGGAGTTTCTAGATAAGGAAAAAAACAGCACCTAAAACTAATTTGTATAAAACTATTTTTGGTTATAATATTATTTGGGTTTTACTTATCAAAACAAAAACCGGACCAAAATTTTTGTCACTCTTCATTAGTTAACAGAGATTTAAACCAAAAGAACCGACCTGAATTGAACCGAAGCACGGAATGCCAGAGCTAGTGGATAAGGAAGCAATCACGGCTTCGCATTGACAGCTAAAACATCAAGATTTATAATCCTAAATGTATATAACAAGACAAGATGATGATTTTAATTTTCAAGACAGTTGATATAGCTCTCCAATCCATGAGGATTTGGACAAAAACAAGAAGAGGGGATTTGGTGTCTAGCAAGTTTCACAGCTCCTACCTTAACTTAAAACGCTGTCTGCTTTTTTTAATCCTTGGCATAAAATATCTTAGTAGGATTTAAAGGCATACACTTTCAATCATAGAATTGGTTCAGGCTGAAGTAGTTCTCATTGAACTGACCTCCTCCGTTTCTATGCATAGCAGTTTGGCCCTCGACCGTTGATGGGTCTGGTTGCCAATAGCTGGACACTGAACTGAGTTGTGTCACAGACCGATGAGCCACAGGTTGGAGGTTGCTTGTGGGATGGTGGTCAAGTGAAAAACGTCTTGGTTGGTCAGACGAAACCCATGTTGAATTTGACAGAAGAGAGAGAGCACCATCAAGATCTTGAGAAGCACCCGTGTGTGAAGAGATTGTGACCTTTTCTACATATCCACATAAAGCAAGCATCATCAAGACTATGAATTCAACATATTACTATGTATTTGACACTCAAGAGAATACAAACCTTTACTGAATAACTCAGCTTTTGCGGTTTTGGTTTTGGGGTCCAACAATCCAAATCCAGTGTGTTCGGTGAACAACTTATTGGAAGTCTCGGTCTTTGCAGGTTGCAGCATTGACACTCTTGATGGTATGGGCTTTGAACTTGGCCACAGAAACTTTTCCTCACTTCTTGGATGGATAAGTGAGAATCTGTTCCATACAAAATCCACCTGTTGTTTCCCATCTACAACACAGTATGACAAAAACATCTTGAATTCTCCATCAATGTGGTTGCTATGAACCCCAAACTACATATGAATTAACTGATTTATAGCTAATCCATAAAGGGATAAGAGATAAGTGATTGTTGTATATACCATATGTTCTCCCAGTATTTGGCTTGCGACGTCTTGCATTGTGATCTGAAAGACGCCTGCGACAGCTACGTTTCTTCTCATCAAACTCAGAGAGACAGTGGAACCTTTGATGACCAAAAACCATAAAATATCTCATGTCGTTAAGGCTTTGGTTAACTAATTAAAACAACTTTCTCTAGTGAGAAAGACTAGCTTTTTACCTGCTACATTGTTGGCAGAACCGACGTTCTACGCCACTCACTACGACTTTAGGGAACTTTGAATGATTTTCACAAATCCTGTGCTTCCTATGATAGTCTTTAGCTGATGAGAGATCAAGGTTACAGCCTTCAACTTGGCAGTGAGGAGTTTGTAACTTCTGAGAAACAGATTTTGATTTCTTCACTGGGGAAACAGAAGATGATGCGAGGCTCACTGGAAGTCCCAAAACTTTTGTATTCTCAACTTCCCAAAAGTCTTCAAAATATGTTCGCTTACCAAGTTTTAAACCGAGAACAGGATCACCAGAGCCAAAGGACAGTTCAAGACTTGGAGAAGTATTGATTCCTTTTGCAAACTCTTCACTGCTTCCTAGTTCTCCAGGAAGACTCTCACCAGCTTCTGATGTAAAATTGAATGTTCTCACTTCAGCTGATGAAGAGCTAATGGAAGTTGACTTTGAGCTTTTAGAGAAAGTATGAGCTAGATCAGAACCTGAATTACCACCATATGCTACTGTAGAAAAGCTAGAAGAATACATAGAGGTGCAATCAAACCCATCAATTTCCCACTCCATTGGTCGTAGCTTTCTAGGAATTTCAGCTGATGAAGTACCAAAAGATATTAAATTTTCCCACTCCCATTGCATCGATGGCTTCGCGTTACACTCCATCAGACGCTGACCACCAAACTCTGAAAGAATCAAAAACTTTCATAAGAAACTAACTAACAAATGCATAAAACTTTTGTTTACAAGGAAAATCAACGTACGATAGACAGAAAGGACCAGAACGTTATTCTATCAAAACTAGCAGCCAAATTATAGACATAAGACCTTAATTCTGGATTGTCAAACATATGGAGAACCAAAATGGATTCTTGTTAGAAGCCACTTATGTATAAAGAACATATATAGTAACTAATGAGATTTCTCGAACATATATATGTGCCCGAGAATGATGTCTCAAGGACATAGAAAAATTGTGGTAAGTCATGAAGCAAAGGCGTTTCGAAGGAATAGACATAAAAGATTACACACTGAGGTGTCTTAAAGAAAGTTTCATGGGTTCTTTAATACAAAATTCTCTGCTTATTCTTGCCAAATTTCTATACTCTTAATCCTAGGTTCTCTGATTTGTTCAAATCTCTATACATTTATCCTTATATTAAAGATTTAATGGAGAGATTTTTTCTCTGGTCAATAACCATATGATTTTAAGGAGAATTACCAAAAACCAGATCTCTAACAAGCTCCTTATTCTTCCACTATTTACTACACAACCATAGTTTTCTACAAGCAAATAAACTTGCCAAGTCGAGAGTAATGAAACTCACAACTTTTAACCTACAAAAGATACTCTTTACCTAAAAGAAATCTCTCAGTTATCTTCTCTGTTATTTTCTTCTTCAAATAATAGTGTTTGCAGAAATAAAAAGGACAAAATCTATTGATTAGACACCAACTAAAAACATACCTCAAAACTTATGAATCCCAGAAGAAGCAGAAAAATTAATGTGTTGAGTAAGTTTCCATCACAATTTTCCTCTTCATATATATAACAACAAAAGATACCCTCAAAATTTTCAACACAAACTTTTTAAGGCTCACCAATTATTCACATTCATTGGATTGTGAGGGGGGCAAAATCCTTCAAGATGTAGGACCCTCCTTTCACCATTTCTTTATCAAAAAAGCTGTTTACAGATGTGGATTTTTACTACTCAGCTGTCAAAATCATCCCTTTTCTTATTACATTCCGTAACATTTGTCTACTACTTCAACTAACACAAGGTATCTACTTAACCCAACACATCAAAAATTCAATAACTAACAAAACCCTATTAGAGATAATCAACCAATATAACCTCATAACCCAGTAAGGTTTTGTTCTGTAAATAAGATCCCTAGAACTAATAGAAAAAACCAACAATTCTTTAAACCCATTACAGATAATCAAATATAGCCTCAACAAATAACCCAGTAAAGTTTTCTTCTTTTTGGTTACATATAACCTCTTAAACAAAGATCCATAGAAGTAATTGAAAAAAAGCAACAATTCTTTAAACCCAAACAAACTATTAGGGTTTTTAGATTCATTTAGATAGATGCAAACCAATGGTCACTTTTTACCAACCATTTTCTCTGATAACTATGCTATTTTGTATCTAAGGGAAAAAGAAAAATGATGAAAGAGAATAAAGTCGCAAAATCTCAGACTCAAGTGTATACAATGAATGTCTCACCATTTATGGTAACAAAAAAGTTCTCTACTAATAACATCATTAGTTTCAGAAACCTATTAGTTCATTTTCATAACCTAGTTAAAAAAAACCTAATTAAATATCAAAATATCTCAAACTTTAAGCTATAAGATAATTAACAAAAATTCTTAAGAAAATTATCTTAAAATACAAAAAAATGGGTACCTGTAGATTAGAGTATAAGAGAAAGATCTCGTCTTCAAAAGAGTAAAGCTTTCATTATTTTGGATTGTCACAATAGTGTCAAAGAAGAACAAGAGAGAGAAAGAAGAAGAAGAAACAAAGAGAGAGAAAAAAAGAGAAGCATGTGATGTGTGTGTGGAGATAGGTACCAAGTTGAGTGATGGTAAGAGGGGTCAAACTGCTTTCATCAGCTTCAACTTTTTTGGGACGATTCATTAGAAAAAAGCAAAATATTTTATTTTATTAAAATAAAACTTTAATGATACTATGATAAAATAAAAATAATAAAAACAATTTAGTGGGGACAGTTAAAGATGTGGATTTTCGTAGATCAAAGAGCGTCAAAGTCGAGACAGCCCATGCTTCCCCCACCGTTAATATTTGATTTTATAATTCTTATTCTTATTTTTAATAATATATATTTATAAGTTTGATTCATAGGAGTTAAAAAAAGTTTATTGGCTTGAATAAAATTGAGTAATGTAAGTTGTTTTTATAATATTAATCAAAGAAAAGAAAAGTTGGTTGGAGTTATCAGTGTGCTGGAGGACAACCGCTCAGTCAGGTATGGTTCAATTATATTATAGAGTAATGAGATCTAATGGCCCCCAAAAAAAACTTTTTTAACTCTGTGTGTGACCATATATTTATGTCTTTTATATTATATAAACAAATTTTCAAAATTAAATTTCATTTTCTATCCTTCTCTATAAATATTTTTCTAGTCTAAACGGGTTATGCTTCACAAACAACTCAAGTCTAATTGATAATGGCTCTCATTATTCTATGAAGCCAAAAAAAAAAGTTTATAGCACTAAAATTGAGCTAATCATATTCTAGATTAATTTTGGTTATCATTGTTTTAAATGATAATATTCTATTTATGAAATATTTTTAGTTATAGAAAAATAAAAAACTTAAAACATTAATAAATGAGTTTTTATAAAAATAAAATCCTGCCGAGTTACTCTCAATCTAGTGTTTAAGATGATCTAATTAATGACTTGACATATGGTTCGATTCCTATCCGTTATATTATAGTACTTTGTTGATCCAGCGTTTGAAAAAAAATTCTATCGCAAAAAGAAAAAAAATTTCTCTCACCTCAAAATTCTTTTGACAATATAGAGTCTAATCTTCCTACAACTTTCCCAAGTAATCATAGTAAAAAATTGCTTTAAATTAGTAAAACTGTTTCAGGACCCAAAGGAATGGTCAACATTTAAACCATTCCTTCAAGATTTTGATCATTTTGACTGTCTCTACTCTCTGCGTAATTTTTTCTTATTTTTTCTAAATTTTAAAATAGATTTTCTGACGTGTGTAATATTATTAAAAGGAAAAAACATCGTAATCAGTCTTCATATAACCCGAACCCAAGTACAAATTACTTCAATATGTTCTAATGAATTAAAACCCAGTTGACAATATTAGAACATACTAATTGAGTTGAAAAGATTGAAAAAAAAAAACAAAAGAAAAAAAGATCCAGTGTGGTGTTTAGTTTTCTTACGTCTTAATATAATAATATTATCTTCAATCCTAGGAAATTGATACGTTTCTCGATCATAAGGCTAAGATTTGCTGTGTTGGACAAAGTTCCATGTGGTTTGGTATGAATCAGCCTCCAGATTGGTTATTTACGGTTTAGTATCCTTGGTATGAATCAGCCTCAGCTTGGTTATTTACGGTTTACATTTGAGAATTTGGTCTTCGGCGACAGTATTCGTTGATAATGTCATGAGACCGGTTATCATCTCAAGAAAAAACATCTGTCATTTGTTTGCTTAAATGTTATTCAAACTTCTAAGATCTTTCTACCTTTTCATCATCAGCTATGGCTATGGAATCCTACAAAACCCTAGAAATCATTCGTAAGAACCCTGATTCCTCTGTCTTTCACCTCATCCTCAATAGACCATCAAACCTCAACGCTTTATCTCTTGATTCCTTCATCGAATTACCCAAAGCTCTTTCTTCTCTCGATCGAAATCCAGATGTCTCCGTCATAATTATTTCCGGCGCCGGAAAACATTTCTGCTCCGGTATCGATCTCGGTTCTCTTTCTTCAATTTCACAAGGAACATCATCAGGTGATAATGACAGAGCACGTTCAAGCGAACAATTACGCCGAAATATCAAGTCGATGCAAGCGGCGATCACGGCTATTGAGCTTTGCCGGAAACCTGTTATTGTTGCTATTCACGGTGCGTGTATTGGAGGTGGTGTTGATCTTGTCACGGCTTGTGATATTAGGTATTGCTCTGAGGATGCTTTCTTCTCGATCAAGGAGGTTGATCTAGCTATCGTCGCCGATCTCGGTACACTTCAGCGATTACCGAACATCGTTGGATATGCAAACGCCATGGAATTGGCGTTAACTGCTCGGAAATTCTCAGGAACTGAGGCTAAGGAACTTGGTCTTGTTTCTCAGGTTTTTGGATCTAAATCAGAGCTTGATAAAAGCGTCACCACCATCGCCGAGGGTAGTCAATCTTATCTTCTCGATTTTGTTTCAATTTAATTCGGTGATGATTGAGAATTACGTTGATTCAGTCAAATTTCGTCTAGTTAGTTGCTTGAATGTACTGAATCTATGCTTCAGTTTGATTCTGAGAATAATTGAAGGAATGTGAATCACTTTTCTCAAATATTTTCTCAGAATTCATTGAATTTTCATTCAATTACATTGCTCAGAATCTGCTATCATTAGTCTCCTCCAATTAGTTGCTTAAATGTTGAATCTATGCTTCTGTTTTCCAATTTTTTTCTTAGAATTCATAGAATTTGTATTCAGTTCCTTTGATCAAAGTCTGCTTTGATTTAGATTCTTGGATGAATAGTTTTTGTTGAAGAGAATGAGAATGAATGTTTTCAGGAATAGCAGGGAAGTCTCCTCTAGCTGTAACAGGAACAAAGTCAGTGCTATTAAGAAGCAGAGAGATGAGTGTAGAACAAGGCCTTGACTATGTAGCAACTTGGAACTCAGCTATGCTAATTTCAGACGATCTCAACGAAGCTGTTTCTGCTCAGATTATGAAAAGAAAACCTCGTTTCGCTAAACTGTGATGCAGTGTCTGTCATAATCACTCATTTGGTAAAGAAAAGAACTATTAGATAAGTTTGGTTAAATACTTTACAGTTTACACATTGCGCAGAGTCTATTATGATATTGTGCATTATCTAGAAATCAGTGTAAGATTGAATTGAAGTCAGGTTACCTTTGCTATATAGATTAATGTTTCCTAATCTAAATATGATTTTTAGGTTTGCTAATATATTTCTTTTGTCAAACAACTGATATCATTAGCTTAAACATTCACGATTACATTAGTATAAAAGTTACAAACATATTTCCATTGCCATATCAGCATAAATATGATTTTTAGGTTTGCTAATCAAAAACATATTTCCATTGCTACAATGGGGTAAAAGTTTTGAGAATCAATTGAAACAAAACAATAATTCTAAATTTATTCAATGTTTTTCAGTTCAACCTGAATTCTGTTTTGAAGTAGACATGTCTGGCTAAAAATTTAAAACTGAACTATATCTTGAGAAACCAAACTAAATTATAAATTATTTCAAATAAAATAAAATAAAAATTATATCAATTCTGAACTGTACTAAATTTACATTATAAAAACTGGAGTTCCTCCATTGGTTTATTGTTTCTAAGTTCAGTTTGAACAAGAATTAGGTCTTCCAGTTTACAATCAGAGTTGGACTAGTTAAAATTATTTTAGCTAGGCTCTCATTTAATTATCTCTTTTGGTTGTTGTTTCTTTTTTTTCATGTAATTATATAAAATTTAGATTGATATTAAAAAAATATGGGATAAAGGTTTTGAGAATAATTGAAACACAACAAAAATTGTAAAAGAAACATAAATTTGTGAATTCGAATCAAGTTATAAAATTATATAAATGAAAATTAAATTATGCCGAATTTTTCGATTCTAAATTGAACTAAATTTGCACTATACAGAACTACATATGGGAACAAAACTTACTCAAATTCATCAAAAGAATTTGATAGTTTCAATTAAATTTTTGAAAAATGTTTTTAGATATACTAAAATTCCACCATCTTATTAGTTATTAAATTTCATATCACAATATAATTTAATGTTTACTGTAACTTTAATTGAGAATCTCAATATAATATTTGAAAATACTGTTGTTACTTTAGTTTGATCTATCACCACATATAGTCAGTCCTCGTCAACTTTTGCAACTTTATGATAATTCTTATTCATTTCAATGACATAATTAGACAATGATTTAATTTTTTATGATGAAACAAATAGTTATTAGGAGTAATATTCAATTGTACTTTAACAAGAAAAATACATTCATTTGTATATTCCATCATCTTTTACAACATATTTTATACTTACATATATAGATATTCAATGTGAAGGACTCATGTTAAATTTTAGCCATGTAACAAAATACATCAAGATCTACATTTTTGAATCCAACATCCTTGTCAATACTGCTTTTGAAATCGATAAGTATTTAAACAAACAAATCTTGACATACCCAAAATAGAGGTAAGAATTACTTTTGCACATGATTCATCAGCTCAACAATTCTTTTATATCGAAGATATGAGATTAGAAACATATGTTAAGACTAAGAGCATCTCCAACCGGACGGCATAAACGCCGATTTGCCGTCCGGTGAAGTCCAAGGCCAAATTTGGTGTGGTACTGTTCACCGAACACCAAACGGCAAATCGTGAAGGCGGTGGGGAGGAGAGGAAGAAGAGAGGAAGAAAAGAGAAAGAAGAGAGGAAGAAGAGAAGAGGAGAAGAGAAGAAGAGAAGAGAAAGAAGAGAGGAAGAAGCGGCGGCAGAGAAGAAGAGAGGAAAGGGAAGAAGAAGAAAGGATTTTGGTTTAAACCAAAATCAATTTTGGTTTAAACCAAAATTGTAAACCAAAATCAATTTTGGTTAAAAACCAATTTTTGTAAACCAAA
>OVAX01002255.1:0-31691 GCA_900406405.1 Lepidium africanum
AATCTATAAAAGTTGATGTTAAATCTTTGTTCAAAATTTGAAGCAAATTTGGAGGGAGAGAAAGACTTCAATTACGATTATACTGTGTTTCTACAAATTTTTTACATATTTCATATCTTTGAAAATCTATATATGCAACTCTCAAAATTGAATGCCTCTCCCTGATTGTTTTGATATTTCGGTCTACAACCCTATTGAGAAGAAATGAAAAAATTAAAATCTTGTAGCAGAGATGTGGTTAATGAATCAAAGAAAACAAGATGAAACAATCTTTGGTAATGGTTAATTAAAAAAGAGGAGACGAAGAAGAAAAGATAAATTACCTATTACATCTGATTAACAAGATGTGTAGCAGACATTAGCTTCCATATGGCTCAGTATTAGGGTTTGTCTAAACCGATTTCAATAACGTTTTTTCATAATCTAGAGTCGTCGAGATATTTTTGTAGTGATGTTGATCCAGTTGAGCTAACAACAATGGAGGTTGGGCCAAATTAATTTCATCTCATAACTTTTTTTTAATTGGCACATATTTCTTCCAGATTAGCAAACGGGCCATTTTCTAAATAGGCCCAAAAAGTTAAGCTTAACAATTCTACAATTAAAATTTGTTAAATCAAATAAATTATTCAAATGCTAATCGAAGAAATTATCAACTTTAAATCTTTAAAGTCAAATCGAAGAAATGATCAATTTTAAACTTTCACTTTATTTATAAGTTTTGATATTTTTTGTAATTTATAGGTCATTTTATTAGTACTACACACATTTATAATCTCTCCGGTGCTTACAAGAAAATGAAAGTATCTACATTTAACTGCATATATGCTATATGCTGACATATTGTTTGTTTTAACTTTTTTAAAAAAAAATTAAACTTACAAACATATCTCCGTTTAATGGTGTTAAATTTATGTACATGTTTTGTTTTACAATTTCTCTCAAACAAATGTATAAAATATTTGATAAATTTTTTAATTTTTGTTATGTTCAAACCAAAAGTGTACGCTATAAATATGCTACCAATTTTAAAATAGTACAAAACATTATCTATATTTATGATTATATGAGTGATAACATTAATTTTTCACCAAAAATATTACAAGATCTATAAACTGAAAAATCACACAATGTAAATGAAATCTTATAGAAACAAAATAACTCCATGCTTCAAGCATGGATAGCATCCTAGTTCTATAGGAAAATGGTAGATAATTGATTGATATTCTTTTCCAAATATAACTTCAGTTTTAATTATGGATAGTAAGATAATACATTATCCTTCTCCTAAAGCTATCCAATAAAAAACAATTTGACCAGTCACTTTTTAAATATAAAAAATATATTAAAATAACTAAATTCACAGAACGAAGAAGAAGACGAAGCACCATCACCGTCATTGTCCTTAAAATCTCCATCATCGTAATCGTACGTTGAAAATTTGTCGACTTGTACCGCGTTTTAACATCTTCATTCCTGAAATCTTCTCTCCTTGCCGATTTTCGAGTTTGATCATCATCGTAAACATCGCATTTTCCTCACCTCCGATTCAGGTTCGTTTTTCTTCATCTCTCTCGCGTATGATTTAGGGTTCGTCCAAGTATCGATTCACTTGTTAGTTCTCTTCTTCTGGATTTTGGAAAAAGGGGGAAATTATGAAATCTGTATCGGAGTTTCCCCATTATTGATTATTCTTGGAATCAAAACAATAGTATCGTGATTATTATCATCTAGATTGTTTTCTTAAAGCGGATTGTGGTTTTGCAAATGTAATTCTGGCAATCTTTTGATTATGATTTTACCTTTAGAGACTTAAGTCAATTCAAATGGAGATCTCACTTTGTCGTTTAGATTCCTTCAATTTCATATCTAGGTTAGATGATAAACCGATTAATTCACAGAATCTATTCAGTAGCATGATACCCATATCAGAAGACATGTTTGTATGCTTATAAAATCAAAAGATTTGGCATGTACATGTAGTGCTGCAAAGCATATGGTAAAATTCTGATTATATGCATGTTTTGCAACATCTGTAGAACCTTTAGTGATCATTTTAGTGACCTGATTGTGTGTTTTATTTCTGGATTCTGGTACTTGTTTCTTAATATGATGACAATATGATGGATATTTGTTTCTTGTAATGTTTCATTCGACGCATAGCTGATAATGTTATGTTTTTTAAACAGTATCTTACCTCCAATGGAAGGAACCTTCTTCATGTCTGATGCTCAACAAGCATATGATGATGGCTTCATAGTCAAACAAAAACCTGATCTCATCACTTGTCCAACGAGGGTTCAAACTAATGAAGGTGGTTGTTTTGATTGCAACATCTGTCTAGACACAGCTCATGATCCTGTAGTCACTCTCTGTGGACACCTTTTCTGCTGGCCTTGCATTTACAAATGGTTGCACGTTCAGTTATCTTCTGTCTCCGTTGATCAGCACCAGAACAACTGCCCTGTCTGTAAATTCAACATTACTATCACCTCATTGGTTCCTCTTTACGGAAGAGGCATGTCTTTGCCTTCTTCCACGTGTGGCTCCAAAAAACAAGATACAGAGTCGATGGAAATACCCCGCAGACCCGCTTCATTAGCCTTAAACAATCCGATCAGCTCACAATTATCTCCGAACCAAAGCTCACAACACCAAACTATGTCTCCCACATTTCATAATCATCAATACTACCCTCGTGGCTTCACCACAACCGAATCAACCCACCTTGCCAATGCAGTAATGATGAGTTTTCTGTACCCGGTGATTGGAATGTTTGGGGACATGGTCTACACAAGGATATTCGGAACCTTCACAAACACAAGAGCTCAGCCTTACCAAAGCCAGAGGATGATGCAGCATGAGAAGTCTCTTAATCGGGTATCAATATTCTTCCTTTGTTGCATCATCCTTTGCCTCCTTCTCTTTTAGCCCCGTCGCTTTTCCATTTTGTTGTATAGATTGTGATGTAAATAGGCTGTAAAAGTCGGATGTCACTGAGGCATAAAGACTACATGCCAGTGTGCCGAGTTTGAGACGGTAGGCCGATTGCTCGATTTGTATTGAATATATATAGATGTTTGTGCTTGTTTCCATTTTTATGAACCATGTTATTGTTGGAGATGCATATGAACAATTCATCATGTCATTCAGATAAATAATTTTCCTTGGACCTGATGATTTTACATGGACACCATAGGTCGATAATGGACCCATAGTGCCTAGCCTCCTAAAGAGTCTAATGTAGAAATAACTAGATAATAAAATCCGGTCACGTCTATGTGACAAGAAGCAAATTGTGTTGTTATTATGGCTCAGTCTATAGTGTCAATCCACAATGTATGTCACTTTGCAAAAACATCTAATGAAGCCTATTTACATTGCCCTTGAGGCGATTTTGAAGTCAAAATAAGTCTGTTAACAAGGGCACGAAGTCTGTTAGCTCCAGGACCTGGCTTGATCAATGACGGATCACCAACCATCGAGCATTGTGGTTGTCCTGCACACCAACCACCAGGCGTAAAACTCCCTTCATTTCGGCCAAGCAGTTCTTTATCTATCTTGTCTAATGCAGGATCATTTGGTCTGAACTTGCGGGCAAACGCAGCTCCACTTGCAATCATCCCATCTGTGTCGTTGATGTCTAGTATCCGAGGATGCTGTTTGGGAGGACGGTCCCATGAAATGAAATGCATGTCGTGGTTCAGCACCGTGGACGAGAACTGTGGAGCATTGCAGATGACAGTGTGGAAATATCCTTCCGGTGTAGACAGAAAATTGGTGTAATACATTAAAAGAGTCCGTGGAAGATTGTCATATCCCCAAATACAATATTCTACAAATGAACGAGATAACACCATCCAAGCAGAGCCTGCAGTTTTCATCAAACAGGTATTGTTAGTCACCATCATTACTCACTGTTACTGAATTAATCAACAGAACTTTTCCAAACACTATATATCGGAACTGTTGATAGAGATTAACACTTCAGTGTATTTACATGATACGTTTTGAGTTGGAAATGCATAATTACCTGTAAATAGTTTGAATGCAGTTGGCAAGTCTCTGCGAGGTGAAACCCAAAAGATATCGGATTTCGTTGTTGAATAAAGCCCCGGGTCTATAAGCAGAGGTCTGGCTCGTTTTTCTCTGAGAAGCAACAAACATTTGGATTAAGACCGAAAGAAACTTATGTTCAAATGTAGTCTATACATAGAAAGTTCCAACATTAATCATTACTCTTTCCAGCCTAATTTGCCTGTGTGCTCGATGAAGTTGAAGTTTTTGTCCAGGTCCGAGAATGTATGAATTAAATCTGCAAGCAGAAAACAGCCATTGATGATCCGAGCAGAGATCATATTGAGAAAAATGAATATGAAAAAAGATACTAAACATACCATCTTGAGTCACTAGAGGATAATCTGAGGCACTGAGATTGATGAACCAATCCCACTCTTTACTCTGCTTCAAGAGAATAGCACATGCATGTAGTGTATTAGCCACCATTGTAGGTCCTCGATATGTAATGAGGTTAGCTTTTGTGATCATGTGAACATTCCCAACGTTGACAAAAACAGGATCTTCACTCACACGTTTAGCTAGCTCAAGCCTCTCTTCAGGAGGAGAATCAAGATCAAGATGAACAACGTATTGATTCCTCGGATGGTACAATGTTTTCAACACTCTCCATAACATGTCTAAGTCACCTCTTGACCCTGAAACTAGATAACCAAAGCGAGGTGGACTTGGCTGTGCTGGTGGAGGAATAGAAGACTCATTAATTTTCGACTCTGCAAACTCGACTTTTGTCGAATTTGTGGTTGATAGATTGGAGAAGATGAGTGAGTTTATGGAACGGACGTTAGAGAGGAGACCCATGTTGAAAGATGCAGCTATAAGGAATATGAACATAAGAGAGGCCAATGCTAAAGGAAAAATCCATCTCTTCTCTGAAATTATGGACGCCATTGAAGAGGCTTCTCATAGGATTGATGTAAAAGCCAATGGTTATGTCAATGAAAGAAGCCAGAACCTTGATTATGTAAGGCAGAAGAATGTAGCAAGATCTTCAGAGATGGAGATTGCCCCAAACCTAAGCCTATATAGAAAAAAGTGAAGAAAACAGAAATCGCAAACAATCGAAATCTTTCTTAATTGTTACTATGACCAATAAACACAAACAGAGATCTATCTATATTATATGTATTGGTCAATGACTTCGAAAAAGCAAAAGAGGATCAATGAATCAAACGACGTGAACACATGTATGAGAGGATCTTGTTGTAATAAAATAGATCAAAAGGACAAATCAGAGGATAAGAATAAAGAAGTACATTTAATATTCTCGTACGGTGTCAGAAAGGATGATAATAAGAAACGTAAAGATGTGATCACCAAAAACAAAAGGACCTGGTTGCTGATTTTTCCTGGACTTTGACGCAACAAGAATGTTTAAAACTACAAAAAAAATTCCGGGAAGCTCACTATCCACGAGGAGTCGGAGATTTATTTGTTTAATCTCTGTATTTAAAGAGGATTAATTTTGTTAAATTTTAAAATTAACTTTTTTGATTGTATGTAAAAAATAGAAAGTGAATTAAATCTGAGAGTTAAGGTTCTGGAGTTCGGTTTTCCACACAGATGTTTGCGTTCTCTTTTGACTTTTTTATTAATATTGAGAGTCTTAAGTCTTTGCTTTTTGTTGTTAAGAACATGCTTATTAAATACCATTTATTTTTTTGGCTTAATGAGGTGCGTATTTATAGGCCAAGTGGCTTCATAAGAAAATTAAATTAAAAAAAAAAAAACAGGAGAATGTTATAAGAAAAATTTAGCTAGCACTATTGGACCAAACGTGATGGAACGACGACGTTAATGATTACATTTCGAATAAATAAATAAAAGTGGGGAGGTGGTCAAGTAATGCCAAATGTCAAACGTGCAATACATTCTATGATCAAGCATAAAAATCATAAAAATCAGGGTTTTACTAGCATAAAAATCATTTGCTAAATATGGATTTGAATTTTGGAAGTGGGAGTATCCGGAATATCATATGCACTTATACAGGTGGCATACTGTTATATATATATATATATATATATATCAACGGCAGAAAATATTAATAATAACATTAATCAACCATAAGTTATCTTTCTAGCACTGCGGGTAAGAGCATCAGTTTTATGATTAAGAAGGTGGGAGATAATAGAAAGGATAAAAGATAAAAATAACGAACTTAACCGTAAGAATTCCTCCTGATAGGGGGAGAAAAGCTGGCTACTCCTCTGGATGGTCCAAGATCTTCAACACCATCTCGCAGTCCGTCGACACTTCCACCTCTAATACTTGAAGTGCCAGAAGAGATTTCATAGCCCATAGAACAACTTCAATCTCCGAGTGAAGAGCAGAGAGACTCCTGTTGACACATCGAACACCCATGCAGACTCCCTCCACCGAATCTGAAAAACTGAACCAGCCTAAACCAGTTTTTAGGTCCGAGTTTTTTCAGGAAGTGTCCACGAAACATTTGAAGCCCGTGAATCTAGAATTTGATGTGGAAGGGAAAATCCGAGCGGATTTTCGAACAGTATTATGAACCATGGGTCGAGATCTCGATTCCTTTAGTTCAGTGCGAGCTTTGGACCATTCTTTATGGTCAGCCTCCAATTGAGATATAATACTATGAGGATCTGTGTCACTATTAGAGAAACAATGATCATTCCTCGCTTTCCAAATATTCCAAATTATCCATGGGAAATATTAGAATTCTTCTCTGTCAGATAGTCTTCAAAACAGATAATCGAAGTTATATCAAATCGATTCCCCTAGAAATACATTTATCGCAGAAGGTATGCAAGATAATGCCCATGTTTGAACAGCAGGATGACATTCAAAAAGAATATGATTAATAGTCTCACTGTCTGCTCCGCATCTGGAACATCAAATGCGGGTGGCATACTGTTTTCTCCATGATTTTGAAGAATTTTACTAAAGTGTTCTAATTGATTTTCAAGTTTTTTCTTGTTTAAATTGATAATTTGTTCAATTTTTTTTGTTTTATTTCAGAACTAGATGATGTCCCCTGTATGTTTTTGTAAAAACTTATTATGCATTTGTACTTATTTATTTATAATATTTATATATAAATTTATTAATTTTATACATATTTGATATATTAAAAGTTAATTTATAATGATGACTGGTGTTATATACAAAATATATTTATTGATCTTTGTTGATTTAAATTTTGATTCATTACAATTTTCACATAAAATGTTTTTGATTCGTGTTATTTAGGTTTTTTCACCCATATTCACGTAGATTTTTTGACTCGTATTTATTTAAGTTCTTAATCCCGTGTTTGTTTGGGGTTTTAAACTCGTATTCATTTATATATGTAGATTCATATTTATATAGTTATATAAACATATGTTCATTTAGGTAAATATATGTGATATTTTTATTTAAACATTTAAACTTGTATTTAAAAACTATTGTATTATATTGAATTTTACATATATTTTAAAAAGAGTATTCTAATACCTTTCAAATCTAATGTTTGTAACATTTAACTTTTATGTTTTTCGAATTTTATCATTAATAATTTTGTGTACATACATAATTTTTATCATTTTTATACATTATCAATTAAATCTATATAATATAACCAATTGTATAAACGTTTAAATATTTTTTTAATAAATATATGAGAATATAAAAATAAATAATTTGTATATAAATTATTAATTACTATATATTATAATTTATTTTCTATTAAATTAAATACAAAAAACTGTTTTATAATTTAAAATATAAATGAATCCATCTCAAAAAGATGAATTACTATTTTTGGCTTGATATTTGTTTATTTGTGTATTTAAAATATTGCATATACATGGAAATATTTTTTATATATATATAATCACCAATAGTTAAAAATATTTATATATATATATATAGTCGATTATGTGGACATATTTTATATATTTTATTCAATATATAGATTGTATTTTAACTATTATTTCCATAGTTTAAAATACTTGTATGAATAAATAAATACTGTGTTTTTATTCTGGGTCTATTATATATATATATATTTATTATTTAAAATTATATTAGATATAAGATATATATTATAGTATGTAAACTTATAATATTTTAACGTGTCTGTATTTTTAATAGATTAATAATGTTTTATTTGTATTCTAAATTTTGTTTGTGTTAATAAATTTTGATTTTGTATTGAAAATAATGAAGATATAAACTTGTTTTCATGGAAAATAAAAAAGCATATTACAATAAATATGCCTAAATAAAAAAATAAAACCTATTATAATAAAATTAATTGAAATTAAAACAAGCTAATTTGTTAAAAAAATATCTTATCAAACATAGGAAAAATTAAGTAGTTGAAAATATCGATAAATTACAAAAATCAGGCCTATATTTTGAATTTAATTGAGTATATACTAAATCGACAAATCAAAACAAATTAAAACAATCAAACCTCTTACAATAAAATTATTTAAAATTAAAACAAACTGATTTGTTAAAATATGTCTTATCAAAACGAATAGACAAATTAAGTAGTTAATAAAAATCGACCAATCAAAACTAATCAAAAAATTAAAAATTGTATTTATTACTATATAAAAGATACAAAAAAATTTAACGGTACGATTTTATTATATATGGAGATCAAGATTACGAATATCTTAATAACAAACGAATTGGTTAAATATTCATTCCAAAACAAACAATCAGTTAAAATTATTGAACCAATTAAAACCATCAGACCTGCTAAAACTATTGAAATCAAATTAAACTTTACTTTATCAAAATCAAAACAAACTATTTAGGTATAGATTTGTTTCAAAACAAAGGAACTAACTATTGAACCATATAAAATCATCGGACCTATCATTATTTTATTAAAATCAAAAGAAACTATTTTGTTAAAGATTGGTTTTTAAGCAAACGAAATAACCATATTTACTTTATTAAAATCAAAATTTGTTTCTAAACAATTACTTTTATCCAAAAAATTCCTTATTCTTTATTTTTTTTAGTTTTAGATAATTATTAACTTCTTAATATAAAATTCGATAAAAATTTATTTTAATAATATTATTTGATTTATTTAATCTCTATATATTAAAAATAGAAATGATATTATTTTAAAATAAAATTATAATATTTTCCTTATTCTTATTGGATTTGATATCCTTATAACTATATATCCTATTTTTAAGGATTTCTAAATGATGAGTTTTCTTATTCTAATGGATTTTTTTATCTTAAACAAACGAAATAACCATCAAAACTATTAAAAAGGTTTTATCAAAACCGAATTAATTGAAATTATAACAAATGGATAATTTAGTTATATAAAGCAAATCGACCAATCAAAAGAAATCAAGAGATTTAAAATCTTTATTATATTATTACAAAGATATATATAATCTTATTGCTACGGTTTTATTATAATAGATATCTGTAATAGAGTAAAAATGATCAAATAAAACGTTGTGGTTCTATAGTTAGAATTGATCATATGTGATCAAAAGAAACATTTACATTTTATCAAAAGAAAATCTAACATTTCTTTTTCATATATTAATAACTCGGGGTGAAATACAAGTTTTAAATATATAAGTCGGCGGAAAATAAAGATATTCTCGGAAAGTAAGCCTAAAGTAGAGAAGTTTTTAGAAACTAGCACTAGAAAAAATTAAAATAGAACCCAATAATAGAAGCCCGAAAAATACTATCATCTATCCATTTATATTGAGTAGAATAGAAGAAACAGTTCATGTTTACTAGTAATAAATAAATGAAATTGGTTTTAAAGAATCTTATATTATGTGGAGAAATTCTATATTCTTATAGTATTAATATATATTTATATCCCATTACTTCCTTGGGTGTTAACCATTTAGAACTTTGTAGTATTCTTATATATGTGATGCCAACACTTTACATTTATTCGATTTGAGGAATTGATNCATTTATTCGATTTGAGGAATTGATGCTCACAATCTATGGAAAAAGAATGAGCATTCTTTAAGTATCACATACATAAAGGGGGATCCTAGATTTCATGCAAACACAAGGTTGGAATCTGGATGAGTTTATTTAGTTCAGAAGGCATGACAACGTGTTAAAAGGATCTTAGATTGCTGAACCAATTGTAAATCTTCTAGAAACATAAGCTTTGACTCTTCAAGAAGCTAGACAACATAATACTAATATTTTTGGCTTTGATACACGAACCACTTCCTTGATCAACAAAATTCATCTCAATGCTCTTATTTGGAGGTATCAGTCCATAGACACATTAGATTGACGTACTTGCGTTTGTTGTCTTTTGAATCAATGACGTATAGTAAAGAGAAAGAAAAAGGAAAAGAGTGTTTAACGTATTGTCGAAAAAAAGAGAGAGCATAACTTAACCTAAAATTCTGTACTTAGTATTTTATTGGGTCAACGATAATTTTTTTTTGTCAACTGAGTTTAAATCTCATTAATGATGATGGTTGATGCCAAGGCAAAAGGTATAACGTAATTTCATGTTAGGTTTCTAACACATAGGAGCAGAGAATCAACTTTAAAATTTAACATACAATGTATAGTTTCAAAGAAAAACTTGAGAACAAAGTTCTAAGTCTTTCGACAATTCGTGTGGATCCTTTACCATTTTTGATAACTTCTATCTATATAAGTTGGTTCAACCGTTTAATTAACTAGAATAAAATTTAAATTCACTTAATTTATAGACCACATATGGTTTTATTTTACAAGGTAGGATATGTATCAAAGGTAAAAGAATTCGCAAAATTTTATCACCATTACAGGTAAAAAGTAAGAACATTGTCATGAGTAATAGTGTGTTTGTTATTGCAGTACAAAAAAATTGTACAAGTAGGTCTGCTATTAGATATCGTATCCAAAATTTTATTCAAAAAACGGGTATCCGGCCAAAACGGATACGGATAGTAAATTTTGATATATGACGGGTACGGATACAGATAGGGATATTACAGATTTTGGATCCGGATATCCGTATATATATATATATATATATATTTTTTTTGAATTTTGTTTGTACTTTTACGTAATACTATATTTTTGTTTTTTTCAGTTTTTCTTTTTCTTTAATCTTTTCCAACATTATATATTTATATTTTTTGAAAGAAAATAATATATTCTCTCCGTTACACAAAGTTTGATTTTCTAGAGTTTTATCTTGTTTCTAAAAGATTGATCTTTTGTATTGTATTAATTGTATTTATATTTACAATGCTCATTAATACCTCAAAATAAAGAACTTATGGAAAACTGACCAATAGAAGTCTAGACATATTAATTAAAAATAATGTCTTTTATTAATTTTAGACATCCTATTAATTAAAATAAAGAAAAAAGAAAAAACAATTTTTTTATCGGGAAAAGGGAGCAAGCTCCCAACTTTATTTAAGAATTAAGGAACAAACTAAGGTATACAACCAACAAAATGAGGACGGGTAACACCATCCATGTCCTCCTCAACCAAAATACGAACACAATACGGAGCAACATCTAAAAAATGAAAACCAACAGGCAAAGAAAAAGCATAGTTAGCTAAACCATCAGCAAGATGATTAGCTTCCTTATAGTTATGCGTAACTCGAACTGTCCAGCCCTTTCGTGAGAAAACCTGCAACGATCTCCGAATCAACTTCCACTTCAAGAAAAGATACCTTCTTATCCCAAGCAATATAGAGGCCATAATACACACCCCATAGTTCCGCTAGTGGAGCCATGCATATGCCAATATTCAGTGTAAAGCCACTTAACCATATACCCGATCCATCTTACAGTACCCCACCTGCTGTGGCTAGACTCGGATTACCAAGAGACGCACCATCGGTATTCAAACGACACCAAACTACAGTCGGTGGTGGCCAAGAGATGTGTCGCACAACCCATAAAGCAGGATTCTCCGATGACCTCCACGCGTTGTTTGCTTTATGTACTTCATATGCTAAATTCTGGAGAAACTTCACACGATCCCTACATTTGCTATTTTTACCAAAGACATAACCACACCTCCACTTCCAACCCCACCAAACAGTCATGGAAAAGGTGATCGACCATGGACAATTCTCATGGCATGCAACATCCCCAAGATTATCATAAAGCCACTCCAGTAAAGATTGAGAGTAAAAGGTAGACCTTCTTCGTGTAGGTATTAACCACTCCCACAAGCCCTTCATGGCTTGGCAATCACGTAAAATGTGAATTATCAACTCCTCTGATACACGACTCACTTGACAAGTACTAGAGGTGGAGATATGTCTTCAGAATCGTTCTTGACTGGTAAGGATCACTTGATGAATACTTAACCATAGAAAAATTCGCACACATTTGGGAACTTTAATTTCCCAAACCCTCACAAATAAGTGGTCCAAGTTGGGACCTGGAATTCGATGTGCAGCAATAGATGCATAAGCAGAAGATACAGAAAAATTACCATTTGGTGAACCGTACAAAGAAATTTTATCCCGAGCGCCAGTAATATCATCGACAACATAAGCACCGAGTAACAAATATACATCAGCAGGGAGGAACAGGTCAATACGGTCGCGTATCCAATTAGCTCCCAAACGCCATTGATCACAAACTTTAATCTGCTCAAATCCCTCCGGTAAAGGCGTTACCGTAAGATCAACAAGTAGCTTATCACATAGTCATTTATCAGTCCAAAAATTGATGTGCCTACCGTCACTAACAACCTAGCTTAGACCAGGAAAAACCACCTCAATATGCCCAGTTCGAATACTCTTCCAAGTTGAAGAGCTGATGCCCTTACAATAGAGCCACGAAACATCAGAAGCATCCAAGATCTTATATTTCAATCTTAAAAGCTTTGCCCATAAACTTTCATTATCATGAAACAATCTCCACCCCAACTTAGAGATCACAACGCGATTCATATAACTTGCCAATCGTATTCCCAAGCCACCATCTCTCTTTGTTTTACAAATATGCTGCCAACTAAGAAAATGAAGTCTCCGTTTTTTCTCTGTTTTCCCCCAAAGAAAAGTACGAGATATACGATCAATACTATGGAGAGTAGACTGCGGCAAAAGAGCTGTACTCATCGAGTGAATTGAGAGTGAAGATAAGACAGACATTGTCAATGTTACTCACCCTGCTAAACTCAAGGTTCTACTCTTCTAACCTGCAAGTTTCGAAGATATCCTCTCCAAAACCGACCGAAAAGTGTCTTTATTGACTCGTTTTTGGAGCACTGGCATACCGAGATACTTCCCCAAGTCCTTAGTAGCCAAAATTCCACTCAAAGTAGTGATCTCAAATTCTAACGTTGGAGATACATTAGGTGAGAAGAAGATCTTAAATTTCTCAAGACTAACTTTCTGACCTGAAGCAGCACAAAATTTGTCAAGAATATCATGAATCACTGTTACTTGCTGAACAGATGCTTCTGCAAGCAAGATTAGATCGTCTGCAAAGCAAACATGGGAAAGCTTCTGACCTCCTGGAGAAAGACAAATAGGTCTCCACTGTCCCACGTGTACTGCACCCTCAATCAAATGGCATATACGTTCAAGGCATAAGACAAAGAGATAAGGTGACAACGGGTCACCTTGACGGAGTCCATGAGAGAGAGAAAGATTCTGTCATCTCACCATTGTAAAGAAACCTCATCTTCAGATTAGAAATAGTCTGCATTATCCATTTTCCAGGTCCAACTTCAAAAGCATCTAATTTGTACGACTAGACTTGCACCGCATCGAGTGAACAACCTCTTGTACCACTACAATATTATCAATACTGAACCATCCTAGAATGAAGCTTTCTTGGGCAGGACCAATAACTTTCGGCATTATTTTCTTGAGTCGAAGAACCATAGCCTTTGTAATTATCTTGAAAAGTACATTACACAATCCTATCGGCCAAAACTGACTAAGCAACTCGGGCTTATGTACCTTGGGAATAACTCGAGCATCATTAAGGCCGCTAGGAAGATAACCCGATCGAAAAAATTCCAATACAAACGTGACCACCGAATCTCTGACCTCAGACCAACACTCTTGGTAGAAAACAGGCTGAAAATTATTCGGACCAGGAGCTTTGAATTTACCCATGCTTCGGATAGCTTGAAAGATCTCCTCTGGTGTGAAAGATTTCGTAAGATGAGAAGTGTTACATGCTTCAAGTCTAGGGAAACCCTCCTTGGCAAGCGGGACAGTCCCAACATCAACATCATCCACCGAGTATAAATTCCGACAAAAATCAATAGCTAAGGCTTCTAACTCCTCTCTGTCCGACACCCATAAAGCCGCACCATTCTTGAGCATCCCAATCCCATTTCGACGATGGTGAACAACCGTAGACGTGTGGAAAAATGATGTGTTATGATCCCCAAGAGCAATCCACTTTTCCCGGGACTTTTAGAACCACAAAGTTTTCTCTTGTTCGAGAATCTTATCCAGCTGCTTAATCAAAACCTCCTCTTGTTCAAGAAGAGCATTTGAAGTATGAATATCAAGCTTGTCTTGAACCTCCTTGAGCAGCGACAATATAATATCCTTTTGTCGATTAATATCTCCAAAAACCTCTTTATTCCACTTCTTCAAGATTCGTTGGAGACCCTTCAGAGCACTCGGGGTTGACACATTCTTAACCTAGGACTGGTGTAACAATGCTTTAAACCCCGCATGTTGCAACCAAGCAGCCTCAAATCTAAACGGTCGTCTCCTGGAATCCATCTTAACTTCTAGACAAAGTTGGACATACAAGAGAACATGATCTGAAGAGAGGAAGGGAAAGTGCTTAATAGTTGCCTCCTGCCACTTAAGGCGTGCCATCTGCGAGCACAACACCCGATCAAGTCGCTTAGCAACACATGACGTCTCACTTCACCAAGTAAAATGATTGCCAATGAATCCCAAATCAATCAATATTGAATCAATAATCCATCTACCAAACAACAATGAATCGCTAGATAAACTTCCATTACCCCCATTGCGTTCATCAAGACGAACTATGGAGTTAAAATCTCCACCTATAATCAAAGGGTCAAAGATACATCCCACAACAGTACGTAGTCTCTCCCGCAACTCACTACGACGAGTAGCCGAAGGTGCCGCATACACTAAAATTATGTGAACACTTTCACCATAACAAACAATACGGGCATGTACAAATTATTCATGAGACTCTAAAATATCAACACCAATGCCATCACGCCAAATAAGTCATATACCACCTCTATGTCCTCGAGTATCTACTCTATGAGAATGATCAAACCCAAACCTCGACAAATACGCTGAGCATTAACACCTCCTGCATGAGTCTCAAAAATGGCTAGAAAATCCGTCTTAAATCTCTTAAGAATATACCAAACAGGACGTCGAAAATTGGGTTTATTTGCCCCCCGACAATTCTAAAAAAGAGTATTCATCATAAAAAAACAATATATAAAGCTTTAAGAACTACCGGGGCAGTCCATCACTCATGAGTAGAATCCAACTCATTCCCGCTATTAGGCACAAGCTTCTCCGAACTCAGACTGTCATTATCAATTTTCGGGACTAAAGGAGGAGGATACACAAAGGTATGAGAGATCCCCGCACGTCCAATAACCTCTTCTGCTAACCGTGATCTCTTCCCGAAAGTAGCTTTACCCGGTTTGGGTTCCCCTTCACCAAAAACTAGACCCCGTGAAAGTCTTTGTTGCATGAAAGCCTTCTTTTTCAGACCTGTAGCTCCTACAACATTACTTGTACGTACATTATATTCCCGAGCTGACCGAGTATAACCCAAAGCTTGAACAACACCCTCGACAGAAGTCACGCTAGGATTAGTAGTCTCCATTACCGTGATACTGATGGGAGGAGACAAAACCTTAACACTCTCTCTTCTCTCCGAAAACTTGGCACCTACAGATATCGAAGCATCCTTATCTTTTACTTTTGTCTCCAAAGGATTAGAATTCAACACCTTAACCACTCCTGCATCAACCTCAACATTCTTTTTTGAGTCAACAATCCGGGCAGAAGAATGAACCAAAATATTCTCTTTGTTACTTGAAGTCGAAAGTGAAATAGAGCCTAACTCTGACACCAAACCATCCTCACCCAACTATGAAAATTGGTTAGCACTAGGAGCAGACGTGCTCACTGAGTTCGAAATGTCGGATAAAGCACGACCAGTACTAGCTTTCGTGAGTTTATCCTTAAAACTAGAGCCAACCACACCTTTGGCAAAATTCTTACCTTTCACATCTCTACCTCCTTGACTCTGCAAAACACTACATTTCTGAGATGATATCCCACGAAGTCGAACTGGAATGAAATCATCTTCACTTACAGCAGGCGAGGCATCCACACTAACTTGAAAATTTGTCATGGGCGCCCTCGTAGGAGGAGATTCCTTCAGAGCCTTGGGACAATTCCAAGACAAGTGTCCAAAGATACCACATCGCGAACAAATGTTTGCTGACCCTTTATACTCAACAAAATACCTTTGATCATTAACTAGAATCGACCCCTTCAACGGCCTCAAAAGATCAACTTCAATGCAAATTTGAGCAAAACGACCTCGCATGAAATTTAAAGTGTTATCATCCACACGTACAGGCTTCCCAATACCATGGGCAATTTCTAGCAGTAATTCACCATGATAGAAGTTCAACGGTAGTCAGTCAATCCTAATCCAGATTGGCGTTGTCCGAATGTCAATTCAGGAATGGTCAAAATGAGCTGTCCAAGCTTGAGAAAGCAAATAACTACCAAACATTCTCCATGGGCCTCCCACAAGCGCATGATGATATTTATCTTCGGCACCAAAATGGACAAGAAAGAAATTTCGTGGGAGATCAATTACTTTTATCGATCCGCAAGGCTTCCAAATTTCATGTATTTTGTGTGTTATAGCCACAATATTAACTCTCCGACCCAAGACCTTAACATACATACAAATAGCCCAAAGTGCATTCAAAGCCGATAGCACTTCATCATTGATGCAAATCTTGGCCTCCCCATCATGACCTTGTGAAAACTCAACCTTATCTCGCGACCGCAGAAAATCACCTGACACACGTGATGTACGAATCAAGCCACCACCATTACGGGAATTGCCAACCATATTGGCCCACGACACTAGCAGATACGACTTGCTAACCTCATAATCAATTTGAGATGAATTTAAAACCCTTCCCGACGTAGGAGCAAAGTGATTAGGAGCAAAGTATCATCATCATCCAACATTGCACTAACATCACCTTTCACGTTCAACTCATCTCTTTCGTCCGAGACCTCACGCCTCTCCACACTCGAGCGAACAACAATTTGAGAAGGATTTTTCGCAGTTACAGACCATGTTGGATGTGAAACGAGTGGACTTTCTCGTTCACCCACGTCAATCATGGCTTCATCCCCAATCCTAGAATCCAAGGCCATCTGATCATCATGAGCTCCCACGTTACAATTACCATTCCTAATCACAGAATCTGAAACGCACACATCTCCTACCACCGGAATCAAAACACCAGATGAAGGAGGAGGATCCGGCGGCTTCACTTTCACCCCAAAATCTGAGCGATTGCCTTCCACCTCAAGTTTTTTCGTAACCCTAATCGCCTTGTCATGAGCCGTCATCTTTTTCTTTTCTTTTTTTTTAAAAAAAGAGAAAATAATTAAAAATTAATGGTTTTCTTAATCTATGTGCAGTATTTAGAAAATCAAACTTTCTATAACGGAGAGAGTACTTTTTAAACGTTTTTAGTGGGAAAAGTTTAATTTTTGGCAATACGGATATGAATATGGATATCCGCGCATATCCATATTTTTATATGGATATCTGTATTCTGAATATCAATATTTTTGGATACGAACACAAATATTAAAATGGAAAATATAACGGATACGAATACATATATGAATATCCTTAAAAAGTTCGAATATAGGTATCTGTTACAGGCCTAACGTGAAGCAGTGAGTTTGTAAAAATGTCACAATATTACTTAACCAAGTTCATAGAAATTATAAACTTTTTTAGTTTTTTTCTTCTGAAATTTGATCTAATACCCTCTTTTACATTACCAATTTACTAACTACTCAGCATATTATCCCTACCCATTTTTTGCCCAAAATAACCCTATGCTTTTTCTCTCTCTTCCTTTTTTCTTTCTCTCATCTTCTTCTTTTTGTCACAATTTCTTTCTTCTCTTTCTCTTCTATTCCTCTTTTCCTTTCTACTAAAGAACAACACTTGTGTTTTTGTGATTTTTAATTTGTTTATGAAACTCAAATTTGTCAATTATCTTGGGTTTCCAACTTTTAAATCCTTCAGTAATTAGATTATCTTTCATCTTACTCACAAGTTGAACCATCAGATTAAACCCACCTTTTAAAGCTAAACACCAGTCTGTAATATCAGATTTTGGATTCAATAACCCTTTTACGATTCTTGCATGGTACTTGTTTTTGTAAGTTGTACAAAATTGTTTACCCGGAACAAAATTGTTATCAGCTACGAAGTTCTTTATCAAGTACTTAATGAACAACCTTTTTACGATTCTTACATGCTTCGTGGTTTTGTAGGCTGTACAAAATCGTTTACCCGGTACAAAATTCTTTATCAGATACGAAATTCTTTATCTGTTTGCAGATACAAAATATGTTAGCAGATACATAATATGTTAGCATAGACATAATATGTTAGCATAGACATAATATGTTAGCAGATACGTAATATGTTGGCAAATACATAATATATTGGCAAATACATAATATGTTACCAGATACAAAATATGTTAGCATATACAAAATATGTTATTCGTGTATGTAAAATATATTAGTGGTTGTTACATTTAATTTTAACATATAAGAAATTTGTTATCCAATAAAATATGTTTTACCGTGTACACACGTGGAGACAACGCATTAAATGTGTTGTCCCCTACATTTAATCCTCAGTTGTTTTCTCTCTCTTCTATTTAATGTTGCCAAGGACAATTTCGTCATTTCACATGTGGACCAAGAGTAATTTGTAAATAAAAATAATCAAACGAGTATTTTGTAGGTTTTTTTTTAAAAGGGATATTGAGCAAATTTACCCTATTAATTACACATCTCAATTTTAAAGCTGATAGTTTGGTCTATACTACTGTTAAATTATTGTCAAGTTTTAGTAGGCATCAACCATTCTTTTTGTCTAACTATAAAATTTCATAAGTCCAATAAAACAGATCAATTACTATCAAAGTTTACAGTAATGCCAAAAATATAAGAGACTTGACAAAAATAACTAAGTTTAAGGATTTTTGTTTTGGTCCCCAAGTTTGAGTTCATTTAGCACAATTATCCTCTTTTTTTTCTTTTGGCTAAACCCTAAAAATCTTCAACGGTGTAAGTGTTTCTTCCACACTATCTCCTCCTCTCTCCCACAAAACCCTCAGGTAAGAATCTTCTTAGACCAATTACTGCTTTAGCATTCCTCTCAGAGGCCGGATTTTGAAATTGGGTCTCACTCATTTGACTACTTCTCCAATCTTGTCAAAATTTCCAGCTGTGAATAATGGCAGCAAAACCTGGAGCCGCAACAACTACGTATTCACCGAAACTTGTCAGAAGAACTAGGGCTCCTATTCCCAAGGATTCCGACCTCGAATGGTCCCGTCCTGATGGTCGTGGGTTCCACCAATGCCGACCTGCTTGTATGATTACCCAATTCACTCCCTTTCTCTTCTAATTTGTTAGGATTCGAGATGATTTCACTAGTTGTTATGAACCCCAATTCTTTTGTGAGACTGTCATAGCTAAACTTGAATTTGTTTCTTTGTGAAATTAAATGGTTTTTCAGTGCTTCAAACTGGTGCTGTGAGTTCAGCTTCTGGTTCTGCTTATGCTGAGTTTGGGAACACCAAAGTCATTGTTTCTGTGTGAGTCATTATTAGATAACACTTCAATTACTCAGGTTTCGCATCAACTCTTGTGTCATCTAATTTTCGTCTGTTTGGTAACCCTAGATTTGGTCCGAGGGAGAGCAAGAAAGCAATGGCTTATAGTGATGTTGGTAGATTGAATTGCAATGTTAGCTATACCACTTTTGCTTCCCCAACCCTTGGGCAGGTACGTGAGTTTCGTAGTTTATTGTAACTCTAACCAAATTAGGAGAAGTTTGCGCCTTTTTGTCATTGGGTTACATTGTGGTATTTTAGGGAACTGATCACAAAGAGTACTCATCAATGCTTCACAAAGCCTTGGAAGGTGTAATAATAATGGAGACTTTTCCAAAGACGACTGTTGATGTTTTTGCATTGGTGCTTGAATCTGGAGGCAGTAAGTCTCATGTCTCTTTTACGTTCTTTTGGTGTCAACATGACTCCACAGCTATCAAAATTCTTTTACCACGAAAAGCAGATATGATAACCTTGTGTGATTGCTTACTAGTTCTTTGGACTTTGCTGCTCTTATTGTTGATTACTATTTCTTTTTTCTGCGGAAGGTCATATTGTTATGATTAGGATTCTCGTTTTCTGACTTTCTTGAATGATTGGTATTGCAGGTGACCTCTCTGTTGTGATATCATGTGCCAGTCTCGCTCTAGCAGATGCCGGGATTATGATGTATGACCTTATCACGGCTGTTTCAGTGGTATGTGTATGCTATAACACTTACGCCTATTCCCCTACGAAGTCTCTTAAGATTGTTAACATTATGTGAAGAAAGTAACACATAGATTGAGATAAACAAAAGCACCACAGATTGAGAAATGTAAAGCCTATAGATGTCCCTTAATTCTATATTTTGAAACAGTGACTGAGATATTACTCCTGCAATTTTCAAAGTCTTGCATAGGCAAAAGCCTTATGATCGACCCGGTCACAGAAGAGGAAGGTTGTGAAGATGGAAGCTTTATGATGACTTGCATGCCATCTCGTTATGAAATCACTCAGCTAACCGTCACTGGTGAATGGACGACGCCTAATATCAACGAGGTATGCCTTTCATTAATGTCTTTCATCCTTTGATACCCCAACACGATTACAAAGGTCCTTCTCTTCTCAATGTTGACGTTTATCCAACTGTATCTCGCTTGTCTTAATCACATGACATTGGTTAACTATAAGACTAGACTGTCCAATTAAAGTGTAAAAAGTACCTTTGCAATCGGCAAATCCAACATAAGGGTCTTGTCTTGTGTGATTAACATAGTAGCGGTCTAATTATGAACTAATTTTGCCAAAGGAGCTTGTTAACAAGTTACAAACACTTTGCAGGCAATGCAGCTATGCTTGGACGTGTGTACCAAACTGGGAGAGATCATGCGAGATTGTCTGAAACAGGCTGCATCAGCTTCAGATGAATGAACATATTCAGTAAACTAAGGATTTTGGATTGTAGCTAAAACTTGGTATGAAACCGGTTTAGCTGTTATAGGTAAAATTGATTTGTGTGGTCTAGTTTAAAGCGATGTATTTTTTCACTAAAGATTTGGTGGAACGAGATCTTTAGTTTTGAAATGAATCCAATGTTCCGTCAACAATTACAAAATTTTAAGAACTTCAACAAATAATCTTTCCGATACGAAATCATAATGATTTTAGCCATCGTGTATACAGAATAAAAAAAACTGAAAAAATCCGTAACTGAATTTGCATTATTTTTATTAAAAAAAGAAAGACATGTGGTTCACATCATCACGAGTTAAGAGGTTAGAGGTGATAAAGAAGGGTAAATAGGTCATTTCAGCTTACGTCTGAAGTTGAACTGATCATGTACATATGATGCAAAGAATCTAACTAGGCATGAGTTTTGTGATAATTTGAGAGAGAGAAAGAGAAGACGTGTCGCTTGAAAGTGGACAATTGTACCCTCATACTCATCTAAACGCCGAAGAAGACTTCACACGTTTTCAACACCACCTAACAACTGTTTCTTTCATCTCCACCTCTTCCCATTTTTGTCCTTTTTTTTTTCTTTTTCTCAATGTTTTGTCTTCTTGGGTTCATAAACTAAACTTTTTTACCACAAAAGGATTATTGTCAGTGAGAGATAGATAATTAAGAACTTACAAGATTCTTGGTTTCAACTGAAATGAAACAAATCAGTCGCAATTATAGTGGAACATAGACGATACAAGTTACTGTTACTAGAATCTCCATGGTAAATATATTACTAGAATCAAATGGTTTTGCCGTTGTTGTTTATAATGAGTAATTTTTTATTTCAATAATTATATCGATAAATCTTATTCATAATGAATTTCTAAATTCTTAACAATATTACATGGAGTATTTTTTTTTTTTGTTCAACTAGATGTAAAGAGTAATTTAAAGTAGTGTTTTACTCTTCCTAAACTTATAGAAATGTAATAAAGTTTGTAAATGGTCAAAGTAAATAAATAGGGATTTAATTACAGACACAAAAATGAACATACAAGTGGGAGGAGTAAGAATGGCCCAATCAGTCGATACGACAGTAAATTAGTTACCGAATTAGTAAAAATATATCTGACTTTAATGAGAGAGAGAGCAAGAGGCAATTCGTGTGGGAGTTTTCACGAGAAATCGAAGATATATTTAGATTGAGATCTGACCCCATTTTTGCTTAACCAAAATATCCATCGGCTGGAAAAAGTTATAGCGACCCTTTTTCTCTTTTAAGGGTCTTCGCTTTGCTTATCATCCTCAGATCTCCATTTCTCTGTCTCTCTTCCCTTTCTCGGTACCCTTCCCATCTCTATGTTTCTTCTCTTTAATTTTCTCTATTTGACTTTAATTTGCTTCCTTTGTTAATTTTAATGTTTCTGATTCATATGGATCGTCTCTGATCTCTCTTGCTAGTTTGACTTCCTTCCCTTTGATTCGATTTATTACTGTTGTTAAGGTTTGATCTTTCCTAGGTATGTAACGGATAATTACGAATCTGTTCGTAGTTTATTTGATCTTGTCTGAATATGCGTTTGATGCCGATAAAATGATCTGTCTTACCAATAAATGATTGAACACTTTTATATGCAGATCAACAGATCCTTAAAAGTTTAATCTTTTATATTGAATTTAATCTTGTTTAGTTTGTGGATCTGTACAATTCCAATATTGACGGTGATGTATTGATGTGTTTGGGCAGTAGGATACTCTGTTTTTGCTTGAAACAATGGGCGTTGAGGTTGTAAAGAACGGTGGATTTGAGGTTGCTCCGGCTCCTTTCGAAGGGAAACCTGAGAAGAACGGGAAGATGGATCAAGGAAAAGGAGATAAAGTTGCTATCAAGTTTGGTTCACATGGTGAGCCACCGAAGAAAGCCGAAGAGAATAAAAATGCATTGAACGCTGATGTACCTAAAGATGCAGTAGAAGAGTGGCCTGCGGCGAAGCAGATCCACTCTTTCTACTTTGTTAAATACCGTCCTTACGATGACCCGAAGATCAAAGCTAAGCTTGACCAAGCTGATAAAGAGCTTAAGAAGTGGAACAATGCTCGGAGTGCACTTTTGGACGAGTTGAGAGCTAAGAGGGTAAGTTTTGGAGCCTTATTGTGTCAGGTTTATTTAAGAACGAGAGTTCTTTTCTTTATAGTGAATCTGTGGTGCTTAACAGTTGTTGTTTTGGTAAAACGTAGGCCGAGAGATCAGAGTTATTTGATCTACTGGACCCATTGAAGTCAGAGCGTAAGGGATTCAACACAATGTTTGATGAGAAAAGAAAGGAAATGGAGCCATTGCAGCAAGCACTGGGAAAGCTAAGGAGTGACGGTGGAAGTGCTCGTGGGCCTGCTATCTGTTCGTCCGAGGAAGAGCTGAATAGTATGGTAATAATCTACTTGATAACTCATACTGTTTGAGACCTTTGGTTTTACATTTTCCTAAGGTTTAATTGGCCTTTGCTCGATTCTCATTTGCTTGAGTTTGTGAAAATGAAGATATACAGCTTCCAATATCGGATTCAACATGAAAGCATCCCGCTAACCGAGGAGAAGCAGCTTCTCAAAGAGATCAGGCAGCTTGAAGGGACAAGAGATAAGGTCATTGCTAATGAGGCGATGAGAGCCAAAATCAAAGAATCTATGGGTCATAAAGATGATATCCAAGGTCAAGTAAAGGTAAGGGAGTCATGGTCCGGTACTCTTGCTTGTTGCAGTTGTAGTCTGTAGAAATTGTTTCATAAGCGTTTTTGTGATGCTTCTTGCAGTTAATGGGTGCTGGTCTAGACGGAGTGAAGAAAGAGAGGCAAGCAATTTCAGCAAGGATTAATCAGCTGAGTGAGAAGTTGAAATCAACAAAAGATGAGATTCAGGTGCTTGAGAATGAGCTGAAGACTGTGAACGAGAAGAGAGACAAAGTCTATTCAGGCATTCATGAGCTCAGGAAACAACGTGATGAGACGGTACAAACATGCAAATTTTTGGGCATTTTCTTGTGATGGAGACTTTATCGGATTTAATGATCGTCATTTTTTGTATTGTTTTCTCATACAGAATTCCGGGTTTTACCAAGGCCGTAATGTGTTGAACAAAGCGAGAGACTTGGCTGCACAAAAGAACATAAGCGAGCTTGAAGCTCTCTCCAATGCTGAGGTTGAGAAATTCGTTTCCCTCTGGTGCAGTAAGAAGAATTTCAGAGAAGATTATGAGAAGAGAATCTTGGCATCACTTGATGCTAGGCAGTTGAGCCGAGATGGGCGGATGAGAAACCCTGAAGAGAAGCCTCTTCTTGCTCCAGAGATGCCACCATCAAAGGCGCTTCCTTCTGAAACCGAGACTGTCCCTAAAGCTAAGGCAAAGCCGCAGCCAAAAGAGGAACCAGTATCTGCACCTAAGCCAGATGCTAGTGTAGCTCAGAAGACTGAGAAAGCTAAAGATACAGTGAAAGTTAAGAATGTTGTGGATGATGATGATGAAGTATATTATGGACTTGGAAAGTCGCAGAAGGAAGAGAAAAAGACGATTGATGAAGCTACATTGAAGGAGATGAGAAAGCAAGAGGAGCTTGCTAAAGCCAAACAAGCCATGGAAAGGAAAAAGAAGCTGGCGGAGAAAGCTGCTGCTAAAGCTTCCATCAGAGCTCAAAAGGAAGCTGAGAAGAAAGAAAAGAAGGTAATTGCCTTTGTTTGTTGCACTCTATGCTCGTATTCTTCTTTCCTTCCATTCTAATTGTTCCTTTCCTCATCTTCTTTTTTGTGCTGCAGGAGCAAGAGAAGAAAGCCAAGAAAAAGACTGGAGGCAACACAGAAACCGAAGCCGAGGAAGTTCCAGAAGTCTCTGAAGCAGAGAAGGAGGAGGTTGAAGCTCCAGTGCAGGAGGAGAAACCACGGAAGGAAAAAGTCTTGAAGGAGAAACCAATAAGGAACAGGATTCGTAGTAGAGGACCAGAAACTCTCCCGAGAGCGATCCTCAAGCGTAAGAAGTCGACTAATTACTGGATTTATGCTGCTCCAGCTGCGCTTGTGGCAATTATGCTTCTAGTGTTGGGATACTATTACGTTCTCTAGTTCGAACGGAGTGATCAAGCAAAGCTGCGTTGTTGTAGTTTGGAATACTTTAAAGCTGGGATTTTGCCTTCTTTTGACTTTAAAAACTTATAAGCTTTTGATACAAGTAGAGACTCTTACCTTTTTAAGTACTTTTACATCTTCACTTCTTTGTTCTTTTCTCTTCTGTTGTTGAGGCTTTAACTTTGAAGGAAGAACACAGGTTTTGTTACATTATAGATGTCATGTTTTGATATTTCTGTCTCTATACTTCTTTTACAGGATTAATATGGTTTATGTTAGCAATAAGGAAATAGTAGGCAAGAGTAAGCATTTCTACAATATCACCATGACTACAGAGGATTTATATTCAGGTTTTAAACACTCTTCCTTTGTTCTCTCTCCATGCTTTTTGGTTTTTATTCCACCTTCGGAGAGCAATCTTCTTCGACTTCCACTGTTGATTTCGAAAGCGTTCTCTCCCTTTTAGCCAGTGTGAGTAATTCTTGCCGGGCTCACACTCTATGAAATCTGCCAACTCCTCCACATCGGTTTTTTTCATTTTACTTTCTCCGGTAAAACACCACAGAAATCTCTTTCCATTGCAGCTTTTCTCTTCAACACCAACTGCTGAATCCGGACCCTTCTCTGTATCTTTAGCTTCCGACATCTTCCTGCAAAACCATGGAGTCACATGTAGTAGCTCGGGTTAGAGATCTCATGAATGCATATATTATCATCCACTATGAAAGCAAAGAAGAGATAATTGCTAGGCTTTTATGGTCTATACGTACCCTAAGTACAAAGTTCGGGTTTTGTGAAACTTCAAAGCAACTGCCCCGCTCTGTTTCTTATCTACTGCATTCTGCACCATATAATCATTGATCCAATTAGAAAAGCACAGAATTTTGACTTCATGCTACGTGTTATTAGTTGTTACCTCCTCAGCTTTACCACATGGTGCCAAGTTAATAGAAATGTTGGATGGTATGGAGGATGACGCATTTTCTGAGTGACAAACTGAATCCCCTAGTGCTTCCAAGTCACCCCCTTCTAGAATGAATAAGAACAGGGATATCACCATTCCGAAAATGGCGTCCTTTATAAGAAAGTCAAGCTTTAGAGCAAAGCTTACAGACAGTAAGCCTGAAAAATGCATAAGCATCCACTTAGATTTCACATGATTGTGCGTATGAGATTCCATTCTATCAGACAGGAAACTTTGACCGGGCAATTGAGCATTGAACTGTTCAAAACGTTGAACAACATCCATCATGGCTTTGTAAAACTTTGATTTGCGAACATCTCCTATGACTTCAGATCGATGCTGGTTCAAATTCCTGAGAACTCGGATGGCTTGCAACATAGAACAACTCATCAATTTCAGTGTTGATGCAAGTAGATATAGATCTTCCATACTGGATGCGTTATATTTTTGCAACACAGAGTCCAGAACATCATCAGAACTAGCTCTAAGAATTACGCAACCAAGAATCGATAAGGTCTGTGACAACATATTTTCCGAGTAGGAGCTATCAAACACAAATAAGCATTCCTTTGCATATGATACAGAATACCCTACCAGCTCAGCGTTTTCTCTCTTGGCATTATTACTTTGAAATGAATCCCATAAATCCTTTAGCTTCCGTGTGACATCATTAACTTTCACCAGTGTTGAGGGTAAAAGGGGATGTTCAGAAGCCACTGGGGATTTACTCATCGAAACACCAAACTTCCAAGGTGGGGCATTCTCATTCTTACACATGAGCAGTGTATACAAAACAACAGACTTTTCAAATGCATCAATATAGCGATCAATGAGGTGAAGGTCTAGTCCCTTAATACATGGGAGTGGACAAGTACCGATGGCGTCAGAAACCAGTAAAATCACATATGCATGGATCATTCTTGGTGCAGAGAACATCACCGGGTTTAGAAGCAAGGATGCAGCAGCACTCAAGCTTATCTGAAGAGCCCTAAACGCATTAAGTTGTTTCCAGTATAGTCTTTCAACACACATTTTACTCATTTTCTCATCAGAAGTTGTGAGGATAAAATGTGCAGAAACCATTTCTACCACACCGGCCCTATCATGCTTAGTGAACAGTCGACATGAGGAGAACTTAAAATCGACTACGAAAAGTAGATCCCTAATGGACTTGTTCACCAAAATCTCATCCATGAAAACCTGGACATGAAAAATAGTGGTAGTCAAAGCCACTAAACATAATATTGTTTCAAGGATTATCTTCAACTTAGAAATCCCTTGCAAAGGTCTATTCAATAGCGAGATGTTTCATCATAGTTCTGATCTAAGAAATAAAATGATCCACAAATTTGTCAAGATTTACCTCAAGCCCTGTACAAAGGAATGTATGGCGGGGATCAAAAGATCCGTCAAGCGTGGATTCAAAAGAACAATCCCCATTCCTTGCACTAATCAATTTATTGAGAATTGAGACAAGTATCTTGGTTTTCTCCAGTACCAGCTCTTGTTTGGGCATAACTAAAGTCATGATCTTCATACAACATCTTAATAACAGATAGGCTAATTCAATACTTTCTTCTGTACTTGCAAATGGGGGACAAGTTTTAACCTTCTCTTTGAATAAAGTAGAGAATAGATTCTCAAAATTCCTATCAAGCTCTGTGAACAAAACATCAGAGAGGTAAAAAACATCCTCGAATTTGATCAATTCCACTTGCTCTCCAATCACATCAGTGAGTGAATAATGTGAGGCTTCGTCACAATTCTCCCCGTTTATCGGTTGGGTTAATGGTAATTGACCCAGAAGGTAAAGCAGACGTTTTAGGGTTGCCTTCTGAGAAACCTGGAGATTAAAAAGGATTCACTTGATTATTTTGAAACCCTCAAAACCCTTAATTTCTTCAGACCCTAGAAAAATTCATTACTTTTGAGCACAAAAATTTTCTAGAATCTAAGCATTTCCCAGTAAATACAGCTAACTGAACAAAAACCAAGATGCAGAAACATTATACTCGAAACAGTTTTTGAGCACATTGCAGAAACAAAAGTACCTGAGCAGATGCAATTGCTGAAGCAAGGGATCGGAATACGCTTTCGGAATCAGAGATCTTTGAAGCACTGCGCTTCTTACTGTTTCGCTTCGCCGTCATCGCCGCAGATAGAGAAGAAGAAGAAGCATAGACTCGTATCGACGACGTTCTCGATTTTAGGGACTTCTCGAGTGGCGGGAGAATGAAAACGTACGCGTCGTTTTTGTGCACTCAAAACTACACGCAGTTTATGAAAAGAAAAAAGGACAATAAAACAAAACAGGCCATGTTTGATTAACAAACACTAATAAACGAATGGCTCCTGAATAAGTAACAATTAGTTTGGTTTATTCTGACTTTGGATTGTCCGTTTCTATTCATTACTTAAAAGATTTGTTTAGATTCGATAAGTCAGTTTGATGTTGTTTTCCAACCGCCAAATAATGAAGTCTTAATCTTGGGCCTTTGAGTTTTTGGGGGTCCAAGTAGAAAATTGTGAATAGTTCGCCAAATGTATGTGTTTCTCATATGGTAAATTGAATGTTGATTGTAGATTTGGAAAATAAAGTGAAGATTTCAAGATCTCCAAGCCCTGGTTACTCTTAAGTTGTTCTCCATAAACATCAAAAAGCCAGGTCTCTGGTTCAAGTATAAAGTTAATGATGAAATAGTCCACCTATTCTAAGGGATTTGTGTGATTAGACTTCATGTCCTTTGACTTAGTTGTCATTTTAATTAAGGCAATAGAATCTTTGAAAAATATCTGGTCTCTTTGTATTTGCACCAGTAATTTAACACTTATCTGTTGCATCACTGGTCAATTGTAGATCCACAACCATCTTCAATGTATGCATTAGTTATAACTTGTAACCATAAACAGAAGAACACATAGCTTAGAAATTCATTAGGCTGTAAAGTATTTTGTTAGCATCTATACTTATAAATCCTTTAGGATAATAAACGAAGTATTAGTCTCAGAGCAATTTGGAGAATCATGTCATATGGATTTAGAATTTTGTGCTCCATGATTTCTTTTTTTTTTTTTTTATTGGTCAAAGAAGCTTTCATTAAATAGAGTAGTTGAAATACATTAAGGTTTGCTTTGCTAAGCTATATGCCTCCTTGTTCATTTCTCTCACTATATAGCTAAAAGAGATAAACGTAAACTCCTGTGCTATTTCAATTATATCAGAAACAATCCCAAAAATCGATTTTGGGATTTCCTTTGATCTAATCGCCTTGATCAGTTGAGAAGAGTCTGAGAAAGCTGCAAACTCTGTTATTCCACTTTCTTTGGCTGCAAACACCATTTCTCTCATAGCTAAGCTCTCTGCCATTAAAGGTCCTGAAAAAAAGCGGTGAGTTTGAGATCCTTTATTGTCTTCATTTCCATTCCCCTTTTTAATTATCCACCTTGATCCTGCACAATTTGGTTATTTCCATGCTCTATCAGAGAAACCACTGGGGATATCTGATCTGAATAATTTGGGCATTGGTGATGGAGTTACTGATTTCGCCTTTGGGATCTCGATCTAAGCTAAGCTCCATTCTCGTGTATCACGTATAGCTTTGGTGATGATTTATGTCGGTGATATAAGGTAATTATCAAAGATTTTCTTGTTTCTCGCCGTCCAAATCGACCATAGAACCCACGGCACCAACGAACCTTGCGTGACTCCGGTTGGTGGTAAATTGGTCGTTTGGTTCCCTTTCTCGATAAGCTCCTATAAATTCATAATCCCAGAAAGAGTTATTGCATTTTGTAAAGGAGCTAATACCCAAATTTCTTTTGCAAAGTTGAAGGTTAGAAACAAGTGCTCTGCAGATTCTTCTTCTTGGCACCGAGTACAACATCCAGAAGCAGGTACTTTTCGCTTCATAAGATTTACTCCCGTAGGTAAAGCTTCTTGCATTAGTTTCCACAAGAACATTCGAAGTTTTGGTGGTAATTTTTGATTCCATATGTCCTTCTCCCAGTTGAAATTTCTCTCCATAGGAAGTCTTTGTTCTAAAGCTTCCTGGTTTGTTTCCACATTGTATCCAGATTTAGTAGTATAAATACCATTTTTTGTATGGAGCCAAACAGTTTTATCCTTAGCTCCTAGTTTACTAGTCTTTATGCTTAGGATGTTACACTCAAGTTCCGGTAGGATGCTTCGGATTTTGTCGACATTCCATTTTGTTTGTCTTTCCAAAAGTAGATCGCTGACCATTAATTCCTCCTGATTTTCTTTTATAGGACCATAAGGATAGAGTGGAGCAGTTAGTGATAACCAAGGATCTTTCCACACTGATGTTTCACATCCATTTCCAATCACTTTCCCCACGTTTGGTTTTAGGAGGTCTCTGCCCAGAAGAATCCCTCGCCAGCCATGAGAGGCAGATTGGGGAGGCATACTTGTCATCAACATTGAGTTTTGCAGATATTTTCCTGAATAGATTCTGGCCAACATGCTTTCTGGTTTTGTTAGTACTCTCCAGGTTTGTTTTGCTAGGAGAGCAATGTTGAAACGTCTAACATCTCTGAAACCTAAACCACCACTTCTTTTACTTTTTGTCATTGTCTTCCATGATGTCCAGCACATCTTTTTCCTCCCATCATTTGCGTCCCACCAGAAACGGGTTAAAGCTGACTATATTCTTCTAATTAAGCTTTCAGATAGTTTGAAGCAACTCATTGCGTAGGTCGAGATGGCTGAGATGACAGATTTCATCATCACTAGTTTTCCTGCTGGTGACAATCTTTCAGTCGCCCAACTTTGGGCTTTTTGCTTGATTCTCTCGACAATAGAAGTGAAGAGATCTCGTTTACGTCTTCCAAAAGTTTCAGGTACTCTTAGATATTTGCCTATTCCACCCGATTTTTGAATATTGAGCTCAGTCTTTACTCTATCTTGTACTGCTTGTGGATTTCTTTTCCCGAAGACAATACCAGATTTTTGTTTATTAATGATCTGACCTGATGATACCTTTTTATATGTTGAGTTGTGGAGACTGATTTGCCAGGAATCCCTTGATTCCCCACGCTGAGCGGGGATATCAGGGGCGGAGCCCCTGAAACAAAATCGTTTTTTTGGTTTTGGGCTTTCAGTCATTTATGGGCCGTGTGACCCAAATCTCAATATATATATATATATATATATATATCCCAATGTAATTGTAAACCTTAACTTTTTCGAGTAGTGAAA
>OVAX01002256.1:0-31687 GCA_900406405.1 Lepidium africanum
TGTATCAAGAGATGTGAAATTCATAGAAGGCACGGGTTTCTATGAAAAACAAGAATGGTCGGACCTTCAAGACATCTCATATAATGAGATGGATTGAGCTAAATGTCTTCAAAAGATCCTTGAGAAGCTTGGGACTCATCCTCAACACAAGGCCGCAACCGGATCTCAAGATAAAAATTTAAGGTCGCAGGCCGCGACCGGGACGCAGGTCGCGACCAGTACACAGGCCGCGACAGGGTCGTAGGCCGCGACAGGGTCGCAGGCCGCGACTAGGATGCAGGCCGCGATTGGTACGCAGGCTGCGACCGGGTCACAGGCCGCGACCGGGATGCAGGTCTCGATCGGTACGTAGGCTGCGACCGGTACGCAGGCCGTGACCGGTACAGACCGCAACCGGGCCGCAGGTCACGACTGATATGCAGGCTACGATCCGATCCATTGACCGTGACCTGGACTGGATCGCCGGCCGCGGCCGGCCCGGTGGCCACAAGTCGAGGTGAAAATCTGCCGACTTCTCCCAACCTTCAGGCCTCTTCCAGTCATGAAGATCACAATCACGACGTCTCTCCACCACATCTGAGAAGAAGTCAACGGCTCAGAAGACCCTCCAATTGGGTGAACCCAAGAATCTACTACAACAGTATAGCCGAAGGACACCCCCAACAAACCTTGTGTGTCATCTCAAATGTTCCAGAGGACCACTACGCCTTTCTGACCTAGCTAACACAAACTTTCATCCCATAGTCATATGAGGAGGCCAAAGAGCATAAAGAATGGCGTGATGCAGTTAATAATGAGCATAATGCAATGGTTCGGAACCACACATGGGATGAGGCTGAACTTCCACTTGGAAAGAAGGCGGTTACATCTAGGTGGATCTTTACTATCAAGTATAACAGTGATGGCACCATTGAGAGACACAAATCTCGTCTTGTGGCTAGAGGTTTCACCCAAACCTATGGCATGGACTACCATGACACTTTCGCTCCGATTGCCAAATTACACATGGTACGTGTTGTTCTCTCCTTAGCAATTAATCTTGATTGGAAATTATGGCAGATGGATGTCAAGAATGCATTCCTTCAAGGAGAACTTGAAGACGAAGTATACATGTATCCACCACCGGGTCTTGAACATATTGTCAAACCCGGCAATGTTTTACGCCTATGGAAGGTAATTTATGGTCTAAAACAATCTCCCAGGGCTTGGTACCACAAATTAAGTCATACCTTGCGAGACCATGACTTCAAGAAATTTGAGGCAGACCAGACACTCTTTACCAATCAAGGTACGGATGGAATTGTTGTCATTCTAGTATATGTCGATGACATTATCATTACGGGCAACAATTCTGTGGGAATCCAAGGTATCAAATCTCACCTTAACTCTGTCTTTGACATTAAAGATTGGGGTGAGATGAAGTACTTCCTTGGGATTGAAGTGTGTAGATCGTTGGAAGGTCTCTTTCTTTCCCAAAGAAAATACACGCATGATCTTTTGAATGAGTGTGATGTAGGTACCCTCAAGGCGTCTACTCCTCTTGAAGATGCCTACAAAGCAACGTGCAAGGGGGAGTATGATGACGAACCTTTTGAAGATGTACACAAATACCGGAAGATGGTTGGTAAGCTCATTTACCTCACCATCACGAGGCCAGACTTGAGCTTTGCGGTAAATCAAGCAAGTAATAAGCAAGCTCCGAAGCAATGTCACTGGAACATGGTGGATAAGATCCTAAAGTATCTCAAAGGTACATCCGAACATGGCATATGGATGGGGAGAAACAAAGACACAACCCTTGTTGGATATTGTGATGCGGATTAGGCCGGAGATAAATACGACCGGAAATCCACTACCGGGTATTGCACGTTTCTTGGAGGCAATTTGGTAACGTGGAAGAGCAAGAAGCAAAAGGTGGTGTCATGTTCGAGTGCCGAAGCCGAGTATAGAGCCATGAGAAAACTACGGATGAACTCATATGGTTGAAGGCCTTACTCAAGGATTTGGGGATTGAGACTCATAGTCCGATCACAATGCATTGTGATAATCAAGCCGCAATACACATCGCATCAAACCTGGTATTTCATGAAAGAACAAAACATATTGAAGTAGATTGTCATAAGGTTAGAGAAAAGATTGAGCAAGGAGTGATCCTACCGTGTTATACAAGAAGCTCGGACCAATTAGCGGATGTCTTCACCAAAGCTACAAGCTCAAAGGTGTGTGATTTCGTATACTCAAAACTTGGTTTGGTAGCAATGACCAAATCGTGACCTTGAACCACACTCTTTTTCCCTTAGTTGGTTTTGTCCCAATGAGTTTTCCACTAAGGTTTTTAATGAAGTGGGGAGTCACAATCTTCAAGCTTGCTCCTAATAACTCATATTATGGATTCAAGCTTGAGGGGGAGTGTTAAATCATAAGACTTGAGAAGGAAGGAAGTGATGTGCTACACATCAAATCATCCATAGTCGTTGGTGTAGAGCCGTTGGTGTAGATGTGACTCTACACCATCTCAAGAACCGGCGGTCCTAAGTCGTAGGACCATTAGGAAAGAGAGTTACTTTAATTCAAATTTTAAACATTTTTAGTATCCTTGATTAGTGTAATTAGTCTATATATAGGATGTAATAAGTGTATGGTACAATCAAGTAAGAGAGTTCTCTTCTTTCAATCTCTCTCTCGTAACCATCCTCTTTCTTTCTCCCTCTCTATCGGTTACCATCTTCTTCTTCTCTAATCTTCAATCTCTTTTCAACCAAATCTCATACACGAAACTTCAAGAAATATGTGAACAATCGGATATCAAGGATATTATCCAAATCCGGCTTGGAAGAATGAACTCTGATGACGGTTTCTTTTGGAGCCTCAATAAGAAGGGTAATTACTCCGTGAAGTCGGGATATTGGGCCTATAATCACATCATCAAGACTCGTATATCTGCTCATGTTCCCAGCAGAGTTTGGATGAGTTACTTGCTTAGGTTTGGAAATTGATGCTCCTCCAAAAATTAAGCATTTCCTCTGGAACTGTGTCTCAAACTGTTTACCTGTTGCAAGTAACCTGAAGAGGAAGAAATTGCTTAGGATGGCAAGTGCAGCAGATGCCGCTTGGAGGAAGAGTCGATTAATCATTTTCTCTTCAAATGCACTTATGCTAGACTTGTGTGGGCTCTTTCCCCTATCCATGCCCCACTTGCAGGTGAGATGGGTGATTATGTGTTTAAAATCTCTATTATGTGCTAAATATTTCAAAGGATCACCCGTCAAATGAAAAGTTGGAATTTTTTAGTCCTTGGATTATGTGGAGGCTTTGGAAATCCCGTAATGCGTTCTTTTATGAAGGTAAATATTTTGATGGAAAAGAATTGGTGGATAGGGCTGTTATAGATGCAGAGGAATGGAGAAAAAAACACTTGTGTTGAAGACAAGATTTTGCCTCAACGTGTTCTCTCTCAAGTGGCAAAGAAATGGTCTCCTCCTTCTCACCCATACCTTAAATGTAATTCAGATGCTACATGGGATAAGGATTCCATCGACGGTGGGTAAGGTTGGGTGTAAAGGGATCATGGAGGTGAGGTTCGATGGATTGGTGCCAGGAAGATACCAAAGGCTGCTTCAGTGATAGAAATGGAACTTGAAGGGCTTCGATGGGCTATTATCTCTACTCTTTCTCTTGGCTACAATACAGTCCAGTCCAGTTTAAAGTTGATGTTGCGGCAATAGTGGAGGCTCTCCAACATGAGGATGAATGGCTTGTTATTAGACCTTTGATCCAGGATCTTAAGTGTCTTTTACATCAAAGTGTTGGATCTGTTGTTAGGTTCAATGGCAGGGAAGGGAATAAAGTTGCACATCGGGTAGCTAGGTATTCATTGTCTTTGACATTGTAATCCTAAGCTCTTCTCGATTGTGCCGATGTGGCTACTAGATGAAGTGGCAAATGATGTTTGTGACTGATTTCGTTGGATTAATGAAGAGTTGATTTGAGATTAGAAAAAAAAAAAAAAAAAAAAGGAAAAAAAAAAATTAATTTTTTTNATTTGAGATTAGAAAAAAAAAAAAAAAAAAAAGGATAAAGAAACATTAATTTGTTTAGAATCTTTAAGAACAAAATTTTCAAATTTTATTTCGATCATATCTTTTATGATTGAATGATTTATATGTATGCATTTTCCTCAATTGATCTCTTTCTTCTATAATGACTATATATATACAAATCATATTAATCTATACATAACCAATTTCGTAAAAAAGACCTCTCTTTTTCTTTACGGCGGCGCCGGTGGAGGTAGATCACCGCACGTGGTGGACACAATTACTTTTCCGGCACGTTCTCCGGACTCTATAAGCATCAAGACTACTTCTCTCATCGTTGGTCGATCCGATGGCGAAGCTTTCGTACATAAGACTGCAATTTTCGTCACTGTGATCATGTGATCAAGAATAACATCGTCCTCTACCTTTGTTAGATAAGGATCGAGGATTTCAGATGTTAATGAATGATCTCTGATATGGTTTCTTGTCCACGTGGCAAGATCTCCCCCTTGCTCCAACGGTTGAACCGGAGCTTTTCCGGTTAACAATTCCAGAAGAACAACTCCGAAGCTGTAGATATCGCATTTCTCTGTTACTTTCATTGTATATGCGTACTCTGCGAAACAAGTAACAGTTACATTAAGTTCGGTAAACAGACAGAGAATGTTTGATCGGTGTTTTCGGACATACCTGGGGCTATGTAACCGTATGATCCAGCCACAGCTGATACAGATTTTGATTGTGGCATGTCTATAACTTTAGCCAACCCGAAATCTCCAACATGAGCTTCGAAATTTTCATCGAGGAGAATGTTGGTAGATTTGATGTCTCGGTGAATGATCCTTGGTTTACAGTCATGATGTAAGTAAGCTAGACCTTCCGCAGCACCGAGTGCGATAGTAAACCGAGTTGGCCAATCCAAGCTATGTGTTTTCCCGCCGTGAAGCAACTCGCCAAGGCTTCCCCGAGACATGTACTCGTACAGTAAGAGGTTCGAGTTTGATCCTTGGTGGTAACAGAAACTGTAGAGCCTGACGATGTTTCTGTGACGGATTTTGCCTAGAGTTAGAATCTCGGCTCGGAAACTGTTATCAGTGTTGTTGTTGTTGCCGCCTTCTCTGTGGGATTCGAGCTTTTTAACCGCTATAGTTTTACCTGAAGGCATAACTGCTTTGTAAACCGTTCCACAAGCTCCTCTACCAACAATGTAGCTATCATGGAAGCCTTTTGTTGCTTCCAAAATGTCTTTGACTGTGAATCGTTCTTTCGGGACAAAGTAGATGTCGGATTCTTGGAAAAAGGGTTCCTTGTCGTGCACATAAGAATCCATTGGTTCCACGGGATGTCTCAGGAAATGAACGATGATAGCTATGAGAAAAAGAGAGATACCGCCGATGACTGAAGACACAATGATGATGATTCTCCCACGACGAGCAGAACTTGATTTTAGAGATGCAATATGCCAAGAAGACAAGCTACGATCACAGCTTCTCAAATGGCCGCCACAGAGTCCTTTGTTTCCAAGAAAACTGGTTAGAGTCATGTTCTGAAAGAGCTGCGTAAGCGGAAGTGGTCCAGTGAGGTTGTTGTAGGAAAAGTTGCAGCCAAGTAAACTGGATAAGTTCTCAAATGTGGTCGGGATTTCACCGGTCAGATGGTTGTTGTTCAAAGAGAGGTACATTAGCAGATAAAGATTCCCAAGCTCAGGAGGTATTTCACCGCTGAAATTATTGTAGCTCAGGTTCATTGCAATCTGCAGACTTGAAAGTAAACCAAGTTGAGGTGGTATACTTCCTGAAAACAAGTTTCCTCCCATCTGTAGCTCAGTTAGGTGCGTAAGGTTTCCAACGGTAAATGGTATGTTGCCAGCTAATCTATTTTCTGAGAGTCTGAGGATCTCGAGCTGGTGAAGGCTTCCAAGCTCGCAAGGTAAAGAACCGATGAAGTTATTTCGGCTCAGGTCAAGTCGCTGAAGCATCTTACAGTTGGCTATTTCGGAGGGGATTGGTCCAGTGAGAAAGTTTGAGGAGACGTTGAAAGTTACGAGGTTTGAGAGGTTACCTATTTCCTTGGGTAACTTCGAGGAAAACCGGTTAGCCGCAAGATGAAGTCTTTGCAGCTTCTGGCAAGTGCCTATCTCAGGAGGTAGTGCTCCGCTAAACCTGTTTTGATCTAACTCTATAGCAGAGAGATTGACAAGCTTACATAACTCAGTCGGGAACTCACCCGTGAGTCGGTTTCCAACTACCCGAAGCTGTAACAACGTTTTACAGTGCAACACACCTGGTGGGATATTTCCAAATATCCGGTTAGACCCGAGATTCAACAGAATGAGATTAGATTGTTGACAGATAGAAGGCGGTATTTTTCCTGAAAGTTGGTTTTCTGAGAAATCAACAACCCACAAAGGACTGTACAGACCAAGACCCTGAGGGATCACACCACTGAGGGAATTGTGGAAAAGCTGAAGTTGGCGCATCGAAGTAAGATTTTGGAAACCTGGTGGAATAGGACCGGTCAGGTAATTGATGGAGAGATCGAGTTTACCCAGATTCCTCAACTTACTGAGTTCATTGGGTATGATTCCAGTTAACTTGTTCTGAAACAAATACAATAGCTTTAACTCACTGATCTGGCTCAACTCAACTGGAATCTCACCAGTCAACATATTCTCCGAGAAATCGATTTCCATTACTCTGGAAAGATTTCCGAGCTCCCTTGGGATTGTCCCATTCAACTGGTTTTGATACAGATACAGCTTCTTCAAGGACATCATGTTACCAATCTCTGATGGTATCGGTCCAGCGAATGAGTTAGCATATAAAGCCAGAATCTCAAGACTTGTTAAATTCCCAATCTCCTTTGGAATTGACCCGGAAAACTTGTTCTGCCACAAAATCACCTCCTTGAGTTTTACAAGCATTCCAATTTCCTTAGGAAGCTCTCCAGAAATGAGATTCTGTGCAAGACCAAGCAACTTCAAGTTAAGGCAATTACCTATTTCAGTAGGTAAATTCCCAGAGAATTCATTCTGCCCTGCTCGAAATGTCATCAGCTTGTTGAGATTTCCTATTGAACGAGGCAATGGACCGGTCAAGTTGTTAGTATAAGCCACAAGCTCTTGCAAATTGTATAAATTACCAATCTCTTCCGGCAAAGGACCAGAAAGCTTGTTATTGCAAATGTTAAAACTCTTCAACTGTGACAACCTTCCTATATCAACAGGAACAGAACCATCAAACTGGTTATTGTTCAAAAACATAAACTCCAGCTTCGAACAGTTTCCAATCTCCATAGGAATATCACCGGTTAACCGATTATACGCAAGGTTAAGATAGACCAAGTTAACTAAACCACCAATGCTAGGACTTAATATCCCAGAGAGATTCATAGAACTCAAATCAAGAGATGTCACCATCAGATTATTACCATTACTACTGCCCTCTGGACTGCAATTCACACCTATCCAATTACAAGGCGTCTCATCACTGTCGTTCCAATTGTGCAAACGATTCAATGAATCCTGAAATCCTCTGTTCTTTAACTCCAAAAGGAACTGACCATCACTGTTTAAACTTTCTGATGTCCAAATCAGAAGTGTCAAGAGAAACAAAACTCCACCAAACATAGATTTTGATTCTGTCTTAAACTCACAGCTCCACCAACTCAATGATCCTCTTAACTTCATTCTTGATAAAGAGAAACAAATTATAATTTCCAACACCTGAAATTACAGAGATTCATATTTCAATTCAACAGAGAAGCAAAAATGCAAAACTCGGTGAGGATTAACACTGAACTTAGATCTATAATTGGTTATGAATTTCTTGGGACATATAAATAAAGGAAAATTAGGTTGGATCTGAAGAAAGTAGTAATAGGTTTGAAGTATTCAAATTACCAGAGATAAAATCAATATATATTTCAGCTAATTTAAATATAATAAAAATTAGAGAACGAATTCGAGAAGCATACCAATGTGAATCCATGGACGAAACCACCAAGCAGAGTCAAATGTCAAAAACAAAAATTCTCTGACAACTAAAGCTGCAAGGAAAACAAATTGGAATCTTTAAAAAATAAACTAAAAGATTTGAGTAATTAGTTTATAAAGCTTATAGATTTTTTACTTGTTCACTGTGGGGTTCTTCCGATTCCTCAATAAATTTCATTGATTTGAAAGTAAACCCAAAGAGAATGAAATCAGAAACACTGTAAAGGAACCAACAGGGATCATAGTTGATCTGGAATCAATCAGAATCAGAAACCCAAAAGGTGAAGAAAAGGGACTTTAAATCCAATAACTTTATCCTCCACAATCCCAAGAATCATAGACTGAAACTAAAAAAAGGAAAAAGAGAGGGAGATAGTGATGAGGATGAGGATAGAATAAGTGTATATTCCAATAAGGAAAGGAGAAGTAAGGTTTTGCTTTGGATTGAAGCTCTAATGGCCGACAAGCATGCCTTCTCTCTCTACTGTATTTTTTGTGAATTTAGTTTCTCTTTCTCTTCTTCTAGAGAGACTTATAGTGAGAATCTTGTTGTGCCTTGTGAGTTTTTCTCTTTTAAGAGACTTTTTTTTTTTTTTTTTGGCCATTTTGTTCAGTGCCAAGAACATCAATTTTCTAATTGAAAAAGATGTTGTGGAGAAAGAAAAAAAAAGGTAGAAAGTGGCATACTTTTTGAGGCCATGGAAAGTGATAGAATTTTATTTCTCCGCAAAAATCTTTTCGCAGGAAGAACTTTTGAGGATTTACCGATTGAGACAGCTTAGGTTCTGATTATTTAGACGGGATGTTGAAGATTTTCTTAAAATTCAAATAATCATTTTGTTTTTTGATTCTAATTCCCAAAATCAATAGTACTATAGGAGAGACTTGACTTTGTTTAATGTCACATTTGCTATTTTACATATCCAAATTTTGCAGTAGATCTTTGAATAAAAGAAAAATGTATTAAATCATCATTACGGATGTTCAAATGATCACTAAAGAATCAGCTAATAGTTTATTGTCCTAAATTTTTTTGGGTATTCTTGAGACATCTTAATATTATATGAGCTGATAAAAAAATACCATTTACCTTTTCTTACATAACCAATCCACATTCTTTAGTACAAAAGTTACAAATGAAAACTATCAAATAATCACAAAAATGATACGAGGAAGTAATTCATTTGTAATATGAGTTTGATTCTAGATATAGATAATCTGCATAGAAGAGTTAATTTATAAATAGAATATTGTCAGAAAAGAAAACAATAAAAAAAATTCAAAAAATTACTACAGGAATGCACATTTATAGATCCAAGTGGAGTTAATCGATCCACCATCACATACCTCCTTAAATAATTTTTTTATATATGAAATTTGGGATCCATACCTTTGAGGTCAAGAATAAATTAATTAGCTCAAGCACAACACATTCACATCAAAAATGATTTGTAAACTGAGTTTCTACTGCTGAATAATCCATCCTAATTTTGGTGGATCTCCACTATTCATCTCAACGATACTTATTAGTTAACATTGATATGGTGAGTGTGTTGAAATAAAGTAGTGTCAGTGGTTACTTTCAAAATGAATTATGTGGCTTACGTTTCCAAAATGTGATAGTGTCGTTGAGTTTGAGTCGACAACTAATGACCAACTTCCAAGAGCATTAGGTCGTGCAGATGTTGCTTCGATTCATTCCTCTACATCATCACTACCATCAACTCCTCTTTTCCTTTTGATTTACTATAACAAAATTTTCTGTATTCTCCAAGTAATTCAAATAAAAAGTTTTTGTACTTCGACAAAATTAGAAAGGAATCATGTAGTAGAGCATGTCAGTCCCAAATATATATATTTGGTAAAATAAAGTATTTTCTTTCTGATTTTTGGATATCACAATTAATCTTTTAGATATCTTTTTTAATGAAACGAGACTATGAGATGTACAAATATCTAGACAAATATGAAGTCAAAGTCATACATAAAATAGTTGATCGTTTAATTTAATTCGGTCGTCTTATAAGCAGTGTAAATTTCGCAAAATGTATGAGTCTAAATTCTATGTGACCAAAAAATGAGTTTTACATATTTAGGCATTCCTTTTAAAATTTTTGAAAAAAAAAAACATCTATGAGTAATACTTACAATTTTATGTATTTTGGTAGTTATACGAAAATAAAATCACTTGTTTATTGAATAATGTTAAACTCTATTAAATTCTTAAACAAAGTTTAGGATGTGGATTTTATGTTATAAATTAGACCATATCAACTAATGATTCATAAAAATACTATATATATATATATATATATTCTCACTCAAAGCCGTGCCTATCACTATTCAAAAAGGTTATTTGCCCAAAGCCACCAAATATTTCTTTTAATTTATAGGCCACATTTTATAGAAATTAGTTCAATTAATTAGTTAAAGTATATTATATCTTTATTTTAGAGACTTATATTTCAGGGTTTATAATATTTTAAAAAATTTCTTAATATATAAACATGTATATCATTCAAACTTTTTATTATACTAAACACTATATATCAATATACTAACTATATAATGCTTTTGTTAATAAAAAGAATTATATAAAAACTATAAATACAAAATTGGTAAGATTGTATATTGCATTATGCCCTAATCCTCCACATACCTAGGCATGACACTGTTCTCACCTCATAACTGAGAGAACCTAAGTGAATGTGAAAACGTCTATCATTTTCTCGTAATCAAATGTATAAAGAAAATGTACAAGTTTAAATTTATATTGAGAAAAATGTGAATGAGAGCATTGCTTAGAATTAAAATAGACTCATTGCTTAGAATTAAAATAGACTGAAGAAGAATATGTGCCTTAAATTCATAAAGTCTTAATACTTATCACATACGATTTGATATAATACGGACAGTATGATGTGACGGGGGAATATGGGTTCCACCAGACAAGGGCTATGAATGTTTAACAAGAGAAATGCAAATTAACTTATTTGGGTCATCTGCTTTTTTATTTCCTAATCAACACAAAACAAAAAGTTAATAAAAAATAGAATGATTTGTAAGCAGATTAAAGAAAGGAGAAAAATAAGGAAGATGCTATTTTGTGTTTAAGGATCACATCTGCATATATATTTTTTTTACACTTCTCTTACTTTTTAATATAAACATTAATACTTAATGATCATTTTAAAAAATATATATAATTACTTTGAAATTAAAATAACTACCCTAAATCAAATATGTATTTATATATACATATACATACATACGTATATGTGTGGTTTTTGAGTTTTTATTGTTTTAACAAAATAACAATTTATATATACTTAAATTATTTTAATAAGTTAATATCTTATTTTATATTTAAATTATATTAATAAATAATCTCAAACTATTTATTATAGGCCACTTTTTTGTTTTTGTAATTGTACTTGTAAATTTCATGTGACAGTTATATTAATTAGTACTTTTGGAACATTGATTTTTTAATTACATTATGTTTGTAAAACTGATTACAATTCAATTGTTACATACGATCAAATATAATAAGTATTATTATTTAATTATGTAATTAAAGTTTTAACTAAAATACATATTTAATTAGTTATCAAAATTACACGTAAAACCACCAAATATAAAAACTAGTTTACAAGAACATTTAAATTTTATAAATAATAGAAATATAGGAAAATCATAAATTTGTACCAAATATAAAAAAAAACTGATTAATTCCATTCAAGTTTGATCCAAATTAAAAACCCACTAAAAATACTTATTTTGTATGGTTTCGGATCGGTTCCATTTGAGTTTGAATCTAAATAAAAAAAAACTAAAAATTATTCAAATACCTTAATATCCGAAAAATATTTTAAAATAACAAAATAATATTTAAAACATATATAGTTGAATACCTAATATTCAAAAATACTATAATATTAGGTTTTTGGGTATTTGTTTGGTTATTGGTTCATGTCTGGATTCTATTTCGATAATAAAATAAATAATAATTATAAAATTGAAAAATATCTTATAATAAAATAATAATATAAAATGTGTTCTATATTTTTTTATCTGCATTTTCCATTCAAAGCCAAGTTTGTGGTAAAATGTTTACTGTTCTATGAAAGCGACTACATTATCACATTCCATACTCTCGTGTCTAATTACTCTACCTTAATTATTTTTTTGACAAACGGATTTTTTTAAACACTTTTCTTTACATTTCTAAATTGATAAATTATTTGGTGATATAGTTAAATGTCAATATATATATATACATACTACAAAAAATATGCATACAGTCAGTGGCGGATGTACATTGATAAGAGTGAGGCATGTGCCCCATATTAAAGAAAACATTTTGATTACTTTTTTTTGTGTTTTCTCATTTTTACCAAATTTTTTTCAAATTTTTTATAAGAAGTGTTTCATGCTCTAAATCTGCTACTATTACGTATAGTATTAGTAATATTATATCATTTAGAATGATACTATATAGAGTTACTTATTTGATGCATTATATGTGATTTAACATAATTTATAATAAATAACATTATTATTGTATTTTTTACAACTGCATAGGATATCATGTATAATATGATGAAAATAATTGTATTAATTGCTTAAATTGACATTAATTATTTTAGTCACTATTTTTAGAGTCATTTTGATAAGTGATATAAATAGTGGTTGTATCAATTAAAATGATGCAAACAAATAAAATAATTGACCCTAGATGTCTAATTTTTTGTAGTGTGTGTTAGTTTTTATTAGAATTCGACTTGAAAAATCACGTTGTCACCTGTTTTATTGTTTAAAGTTTGAAAATTATCGATCTATTTATTAGAAAATAGTAGTAATCTTATAAAAATCTAAAAAGTACTGGAAAAGAACATGGAAATTATCTTTTTTGTTTAGACTCTAAAGAATACGATAGACACTAAATAATGTTTAGATTTGATATCAATAATAATAATAATATAAACACATTAGGAGGTTCATGTTGCTTGACACGCAATAATTAAATTATAAGAGCAGAAAGGGCCTTTATTCATGGGGACCCCAGTAATCTCTTTTGGTTGTTTTAAAAAAAATTTCATATAGTGTAAAAAATATCAATTAACAACTTGTTAGATCTTCCCTTATTGGTTAAACAAAATTAAAGGCGGCAAATTTCTAAAAACTGAAATGTATAACATTATTTAAAAAGAAAAACCCAAAGTGGGTTAGTCACTAACATGTGCTTGATATATCATTAGATGTATCTGAATTCTGCACTATTGTCAGATGACTCTTCTCAATAAGCATCTTTTATTTTATTGTTTTTCTTCCAAAGTAACTTTTTATTTTCTCATCCCACTATCGAAGATAGTATGAATTATTATTTTATTTATAAATATCAGACTTCCATTTTGAAGTCATTACTATCATTTTCCGATAAAGAATCTCAACAAATCTAACTCATACCAAATTTTGAGTTTGAAGTCCAAAACGTATCTTCAAAATATGTTTTATATATTATATGTTTTGGTCCTTGACAAAGAAAATGTTGTTCACAAACAAAATGAAATCATATGTATTTTAGTTATTAAAATTTTCTAGAATGCCAACAGACAGTATGTTACTAGTCCATGCATGACTCAAAATAAGGTTGTTTCTTATTTCTTACAGTTTTCAAAATGAACTTAAGAATATCAAATGAGATATATTTTTATGACAGTAAATTAAAATCACGAAACAAAATTACTAATCTAAACGGATACTTCATTCTAGAAATTGTGTAATTTCCATATGATACTATTTTGAAGTTTTAGCAAAAGGTTTTTTAAGTCATGTATAGAATTTTTTCGTACAAATGACATAAAAAAGTTTAGGTGTAAGTGATTCTTCGCATGCAATATTGGATTCTTTTGCGATTTCAGATTTGATCTCTTGTGCGGGTTGGTCCATATCCACTACAACTACACTTATTAAACTACTTAAATGGATGAGTATTTGGGTATTGAACAAAAAATTTAACAGTTGAGAAAAAAAGAGGTGCTGCAATGGTTAATTTTATGATGACGTGGATTCAACATGTTGAACACAATTCACGACATGAATTTTGTCAAAGTATGACATGTGGCGAGTTTTTATTAGTTGGTATTTTTATTATTTTTTAATAATAAATAGAGAAGAAACATGTCAACTTATGAGTCGTTATTAAAATTACATTTTTTTTCATCTCAATCATTTGAGAACAATTATCTTACAAAAATATTTAATATAATTTTATAAAATTTATACCAAAATTCATAATTTTTCATTCTCTATAAATTAAGAGTAATTTCACTCAATTCGGACACAATAACAAATATCATATTATGTGTGTTTTATTAATTATATCGAATTTTTATGTTAAGTTTTATTATTTTTCTTTATTTTAAATTGACTCTTTCTATTTAAAACTTTTATTATTTATAATATCTATTTTATACATATAAAAATGAAACTACAAATATAATAAATAAAAATATAAAATAGAATTAGTGTGGGGTATGATGTTGAATTTTTTTAAATAAAACCATTGTAGGAAAGAAAAATATATGGGTATTGAATTTTAAGGTAGAAGAAAGAGAATATGATTTGGAATAAAAAAGATGATGTGGAAGGTGTTGAAATTTTAAACCAATGTACATAATTTGTTTTTTAACTTTTTTTTAGGTAAACCAATCTAATCAAAATTTCAACTTTTTTTTAGGTAAAATTTGTTTTTTTTTTTTTTCATATATAGTTAGGTAATATTTGACATTGTTTAAAATGTTTGGCCAACATGTGAAGATATAGCAGACTACTCGTTAGATTACATAGGTCACATATCTATACTATTCCTCTCCTTCTCTCTTTTTTCAATATTTCTTTATACACATTTTATAATGAGATATCCTAATTCTTAATTTTAAATTGAATTGCCCACTTTGACAAGTTAGGGATGCAATATTTATTTGATGTAAAATCATTTGTTTTTCCTAACAAAATCTTAGTATCAAAAGATTTATATTATAATATATCGATATCTATGTAAATATATCATATAGAAAATAAATTTTCAGTAAGACCCGTGAAAAGTCTTGTTATCCACGTTTTACAGTAATATAAACTCATGTCTATTACTCTTTAGTAATCAATATACCCCACAATTATTATTTTATTCAATAAGATTTGATCCCTTCGCCACCGTGACAAGCATTGAGATCGAATAGCTTAAGGTCTTCATTATATTTTTGAAAATTTTGGATTGCATGTTTAGAATTAGTTTCTGAACATACGCATCAATAACGTGTAACGGAGGCATACGTATCAAAATAATGAGAATAATCTTACATATGCATCAATCTCAAGAACACTTTAAAATGTTATCGAATCTCAAGTAATAAAAATTATTTGTTTTCACTACAAGAGTCCAACGATTACGCAGCGTTGTTTGTATGTACTAGAATATGATAATAATAATAATAACGATTTTATGATATTAAATAGTTTTTTTTTTTGCGTCTTAATAATATTAAATAATTAAGAATAATTATGGTGACGAGGACAGTCGGTCTAGTGGTAGTAGTCATTTTACAAATCCTCAGACATCTGGGTTCGCGTCTTTCCAGGTACAAGGAAAAAGAAGGATGAAGTTTAGAGTTTGGGTTTTGGCTATGGATCAGGTCTTGTTGATTCAATTATAGTAAGGTTGATAAAAAAATATATATTATGTTAAATGTTAGTTGGAAGAAATAATAGATGAATAATTAAATATTTGGGAGTTTTATAAGAACATCTTACTCGAAGTTGCTAAGATGGCTTGGAAGATTAGAGCTGCCAAAATTTTGACTCAACAGGCGTCAATAAGTTAAGACTTCAATTGTATTATAATATTTATTTAATGAACGAACCGCCCACTTGTTATTTCTTATTATACAGCATTTAACATAAACAAGTAGTACGTATAGTGATTAATTTTCTAGTATTTGAGAGAGAAGAAAATTGTATATTGTTTAGATACTTAAATACGAGATAAAAAATATAATTATTGGAAAGACCAATTATTGAATGTGATTTACTCTGTACAAAACATATATAATATATTGATGATTTATGTTCGAACCGGATCTAGCACCAGGTGAATAAAACCGCAATTTTGATAAAAGATTGGAAAGATTGGGCAAGAATTATCTAGAGATTTAGAGAGAAAGAGTGCTACATAAGGAATAGTTGATGAGTTGACTTTATTGCTTAATGTGTGCCAAAAAGCTCATCCTCTTTTAGGAGGATCCACTCCTATATTTATAGAACATAGAGGCGGTTAAAAAGTAGATTGAATAAAGAAAAATATACAATTTTCAGGATTTGATCTTATATAGAAGATTCTAACTAGATTTTTGGAAATTTTCCTTGTCGGAATAGGAAAATTTCCATTTCTTCGTTTGATGACGTGTCGTCCGACTTCCTTCAAGTTTTAGCGTGCTTCCGAGAAGGAATTCTTCCGAGTTGATTAGAATATCCGAGTTGAGACTTTGATATTATTTTCGAGTTGAACACTTAGCGCGTTGGGCCTATTGTTTCCCGTGGACCGAAGTAGGATATCAGATCCACCTCCAACAATTGTCTCCCCCAGACTCAGAAAATTAGTCAGAAATTTCGAGTCAGAAAGTTACCTGCTTCTGGAACCTTCGGTCCACGTGTCAGTCTGCGATTGGGTTACTTGAGCGGTCACCTAGGTTTTCCGCGGGCTTTTGCTCCGCGCCGATTCGACTTCCACCTTTCCCTTATAAATACCACTTCATTTTCTTTACTTTTTACTTTATCCGAGATTTATCTAGGTAACTTCTCTCTCTACTTGTTTTTTCCGAGTTGGTTTTATTTCTCATATATATAAAATATCATCATCATGGAGAGGGATAGATCCGAGTCTAGTTCCGCGAGTTCCGATTCTGAGTCTGCTATTATTTATACCAATAGTAGTAGGACACAGGATAATGTAGACATGAGTTTTTTGGATAGTTCGGTTAGCGATCTAGATGATTGGTATGATGAGATTGATATCGGCCCATCGATTATCAACTCGAGGAAGTTATCGAAGATCTATTCCTTGGGTCCCGACATGGCGAATATCGAGATAACGACTCCCGGCCCCAACGATCGCCCTTGGAATCCTCTGACGGAGTGCGTTGCTATTTATGACTGGTGGTTCACGGAAGCGAAAATATGGTTTCCGATTCCAAATCTCTTGCCGAAATATTGCTACGCCCGTCGGATCGCAATGAATCAACTCGGCGTTGCAGGTATTGCCAATATGGTTGATGCCTTGATCCTTGGTAGCGAGGCGAGAGTTCATATCTCAACTCGGTTTTTTGAGGATATCACCGACTTTTGTGAAAGTAAAGGTTCTAAATCTAAGGGAACTTTCTTTGTTAGAGCAAAGTCTGGAAATTGGCCTTTTGATGAACCGAATTCCAAAGTTACGTACTGGAAGAAACGTTATTTTTTTGTTCGTGCCGTCGACGTCTTCCGCCAGTATAGAGGCTTGATGTTTATTAATGCTTGGATAAGGACACCTAGTAGAGCTCTAGGTATTACGGCGTTTTGACTTTATCTTATTTTCAAGCTCTTATTTTCGCTTTCTTTGCCTTTTTTTTGCAGTGAAACCCCTTGAGGATCGTCCTACATTACCAAATCACGAGGAACTCATTCAGAAACTTCTTAGCGTTCCTCAGCTTCACTTCAAACGTCTCTCGGTAGACCTTCTTAGAAAAACCGCTTTTCGCTACCAGAAGGGTAAGTAACTATTTCCTTGTTCATTCAGTCTTGTGAGAGTATGCTTGTTTTAAGTCGGTGATTAGTTATCTTATCTTTGTCCAGGAGTTCTGCAGTCTGAAATGGGGGTTGACGACTTCGTTATGCCCAATGTTTTTGGCCACTTGGATGCTGTTTTGGGGGATGTCCCATCTTTCCCTGCCAAAGTCGACACTCTCCCGCTCCCAGATTCTGTTCCTAAAAGGGACTCGGCTGCCGAGATGCAGCCATCTGTTTCTTCCGAGATTCAAGTTGTCGACTCATAGTATCAAAAAGTTATTGTTCCGGCCTCTAAGGCCAAGGCTGATCTTATTGAGAAGGTCAGCAAGGGTTTTGAGGGATCCCCGTCTTCTAAGAGGAAGAAGATGAAAGCCCTAGTTAAAGTCCAAGATCTTAAATCTCCTCCCAGCTCTTCCGACTTGAAGAAGAGAGCTGAAAAGAAGAAGTCAGCTGTTGACTCTTCCTCTAAAGATAACATTTCTCGCTGAATTCCCTTCGCTAAGCGCTTAGGTGACGAGGTGATTAGATGTTGTTCGATGTTACCAGGTCGTGCAGCCGCTCTCGAGGTTGCCCGAAAGGCATCCTCTAAGAGAAAAGAACTTCTTCCCCCTGCTGAGGCTCCACTTGTCAAAAAGAGGAAAGCCTCTGCGCTGATATCGGCAGGAGACTTCCGATTCCGATATGCTTTTGAGGAATCAGCGCCAATTAAAGACTGTGACGAGGGAGCCGATTTAATGCACTTTCTTAGAGACACGATATAGCCTCTTCCTCATTTTTTCGAGATGCGCAATAGGAAGGAGTATATCCAGTCAGCGAAGATTATGTTCTCGGTTAGTTTCAACTTGTTGGTTTATTCTACATGACTTGATTGCTCTTATTTTAACTTCTCTTATCCTTTTCCTTCTTCCTTTTTGTTTTTAGGCGATGGTTCAGATGAACTCGGTTCTTCTTAGAAAGGAGAAGGCTATGATTATCGAGGAGAACAATTCTCGTCGTTTTGATGAGCTGTCAAATCAAGTAAAGAAGTCACATCAGGAAGCGGATGAGGCTAAGTCCACTTTGGCAGTGGCTCAGACTGATCTGGCTCAGGTTAAATCTGAGTTGGAGGCAAAGCGCTTGAAATAACTTAATTACAAGAAGGAGATTTCTGCTCTTAAGGACGTTTCAAAGTTTCCGAGCGGCCGAAAAGAACAAAGCCACAATCTCCTCTCTTCAGAACGGAATCGAGACTTACCAAGGTGAGATTTAGTGTTTTTATTCTTTTGCACATCCAAAATGCTAATGTGGTTTCTTATTTTCGTTTCAGTCTCTTTGGCTGAGAGCCTTAAGAGGATCTCGGACTGTTTTGACTACCTTGACGCGAGCTTGACCAATCGCCTGAGTTATGCTCAGATGTGCGGTTACGATGAGCTTCTGAAGCATCTGTTGAAGAGGAAGTCTCTGGTTGATAGTGATATAATCTCCTTTGGGTCTTCAGGGTTTGCTTCAACCAAGGCTTTTGTGGACATGGAGGTTATCAAGACTCTTCTTACAGATGATCTGATCAGGCCGAGTTTCGAGTTCTATGAGTCTCCCCTTTTGAAGGAAGCTGCTCTGGCTTGGAATGAGGTCCTCGCGTATAAGGTGGATCCCCACGAGGTTGCTGCTCCTGGGCCCGAGGATGCTCCAAAGGTTAGTATAAAGGATTTTAAAATTGTCTATGTTTCTATTTGGGTTTCAACCGATATGGCTCAAACAAAGATATTATTCTTTTTAAAGGTAGCTGTTGAGGACGACTCGGTTGAGAGAGAAAATGCTGAAGCAGGGCAGCCCGAGACCGCCGCTTAAAATTTTTGTCTTTTCTTTTTTGATTCATTATTTGTAAGACATATTATTTCCCTTTAATGGAATTTTTGTAAAAACTTTGCCTCATGTATAAAATTCTATAGTTCCTTTTACTTTCTTGCTTTCCTCTATTTTTTTTTTCCTTTGAAGAGTTCAGAGATTGCTTGATGAGGTATTAAGACTCAAGATCTTTTGGCTTTGGCAGAATTTAGTTAACTCATCTTGTTTTGACACGAGTTTTATATTTTTGAGCATTTTTAACGACTCGGCTAGATTTAGACTCGACTTAACTTGTGCAAGGTTTTTGACTCGGCTAAAATTGAACAAGATTTTAGGGACTCAGAGAGATTTAGACTCGACTTAATTTATGCGAGGTTTTTAACTCGGCTAAAGTTGAGCGAGATTTTAGGGACTCGGCGAGATTTAGACTCGGCTTAATTTGTGCGAGGTTTTTTACTCGGCTAAGATTGAACGAGATTTTAGGGACTCGACTAGATTTATACTCGGCTTATATATGAGCGGGATTTTTGCGACCCGGTGAGATTTTAAGACTCGGTTTTAAATGCTAGTAATTCTGCTTTGCCAAAGACTTTATTTGTAATTGGGAGAACTTGGTTTCAGTTTAAGTGGGGTTTTCGACCTAACCCTATTAGTTTTGAGAGTTCCATCTCGGCGAGGTTTTAAGACTCAGCTATTTTAAATGGAATTTTAAGACCCGGCGTGATGTTAAGACTCGGCTTCGGATATTTACGTGAGAGTTTTTAAAACTCGGTTTTGTTTTTTACGAGAATCTGAACTCGTCTTTTTCAGTAGTTAGGGTGTAACCCTTATATATATATAAGACCTGAGATGGAGACTTATAAAGATTTTATTTTGTTTTCGCTGCACCCGAAGGCTTCCTACGTACCCTGCATGGATCAAGCCAAGATGTAGTTCTGATTACATGCTTATTTTATTTATGTTTATTTTTTTTGAAAGTAGAGATGCGTCAAATAATGCATCCAAGTTGCCGAGTTGGCAAGTCGTCAGTAGTAGTGTCGCTTTAAGTTGATGGAATTCCAACTCCGTGGAATCATCTCTCCTTCCATTGTTGCGATCTTGCAAACTCCTTGTTTTACGGCTTCACAAACGATGTATGGGCCTTCCCAGTTGGCGCTCAATTTTACGGCATTAAGTTCTGCTGTGTTCTCGAACACTTTTCGGAGAACTAAGTTTCCTACTGCAAAGTGTTGTTATCAAACTTTTCTGTTGTAGTATTTTTCCGCTTGTTGTAGATAGTTTTGAACTCGAAGAAGTGCTTCATCGCGTTTTTCTTCCAAGTTGTTGATGTGTTCTTCTAATGCCTCATTGTTGAAGCTTTTGTTTCCTGGGAAGTGTTCTCGGCATAAAGTTGGGATCACCACTTCAGCTAGAGCCATTGCTTCCATTCCATGAGATAAGGAAAAAGGAGTTTGTTCTGTAGGGCGTCTTGGTGTCGTTCGGTGCGATCAAAGTACTCCATCCAACTAGGTAGCCCAATTTCCATTCTTTTCTGTTAGCCTTTTCTTGATATTATCTAGTATCTGCTTGTTTGTAGCTTCGCCTTGTCTATTTCCTTATGGATTCCTTGAAGTGGACTTGTTTACTCGGATGTTCCATATAGAGTAAAAGTTAGTGAATTTTGCCGAGAGAAACTGAGATCCATTGTCTGTCACGATCTTGTAAAGTAGTCTATGATGGCAGATGATAATCTTCCATACGAATTTTACCACATTTTTGTCTTTGATATACGAGTAAGATTAAGCTTCAACCCATTACAAAAAGTAATCGGTCATGATAACATGAAGCGCTTTTGCTGAGATGCCGGTAATGGTCTACTAGTTCAATCAAGAAGTCTGCTAACACTTGAGATTTTGCACTCATTCTCCCCTTGTATTCGATATTGTATTCGCTTAACTCAATGGCCCACTTGGTTAACCTTCCAGATTGGTTTGGGCTATGCAGAATTGTTCGTAGTGGGTGATTTATCAATACTATGGTAGTATATGACTGGAAATAAGGGCATAACTTTCTTGCCGAGGTTACTACCGCTAACGCAAGTTTTTCTGTAGTCGGGTATCTTGACCCGGCCCCATCGAAAAACATACTCGTATAAAAGATTGGGTGCTGAGTTCCTCTGTCATCTCAGACTAGCACACTACTTACCATCGATGCAAAGAACACACTATAAGTATAGTGACTCTCCATCTTCGGGTTTTGCAAGAATCGGCAGAGTTGATAGATACTCTTTCAATTCGGAAAAAGGGTTCTCGCACTTTTTGTCACACTTGAACACTTTGTTTCCTCGTAATAGGCTATAGAATGGGAGACACTTATCCGTAGATCGTGAGATGAATCAGTTTAATGCTGCTATTCGGCCATTTAGTCGTCGAACTTCCTGTTTCCTCTTCGGAGAAGGTAATTCTCGAATTTTCTTTATCTGCTTAGGGTTAACCTTGATCCCCCTTTGAGAACTATGTATCCATCGAATTCTCCCGAAGTTACACTGATGGTGCATTTCGTGGGGTTAAGTTTCATCTGGTATTCGTTCAACGTCTGGAAGCATCTCGCTAAATAGTCAACGTGGTCTTCAGCTTTTAACGACTTATCTAGCATGTCGTCTATGTAAACCTCCATTGTTTGCCCAAGTTATTCTACAAACATTTTGTTGACTAAGCGCTGGTAGGTTGCTCCCGCATTTTTTAAGCCGAATAACATTACTCTGTAGCAGTAAGTCCTTTACTCTGTGATGAATGATGTCTTTTCCATATCTGGGTGCATTCAGATTTGGTTATATCCTGAGAATACATCCATAAATGAAAGCAGTTTGTTTCCGAGTGTTACTTCGGTGATTTGGAAGTGGAAAACTATCCTTTGGACGTGCTTTGTTGAGATCGGTGAAATCCTCGCTGACTCGCCATTTTCCATTCTTCTTAGGAACGACTACATGGTTAGCTAACCAATCTGGGTACAGGACCTCGACAATAAATGCGCCATCAGCTAATTTCTTGACTTCGTCAATTACGCCTTTGGTTCAAACTTTCTTTTCTTCTGCTTGATTGGCTTATACGCCAGATCGACATTCAGTCTATGACTTGCTATATTTGAGTTGATTCCAGGCATATCTTTGATGGTCCATGCAAAAGCCGTCACATTGTGCTCTAAAAGTTGGATTAACGTTTCCTGAATTGGCATGCTCAAGTTGATCCTAATGCTTACGCACTTGGAGGGGTTTGTTAGGGTAATGTTGACTAGTTCAACATTTGACTGATCTGGTTTCTCTGGAACCAGAAGTTCCGATAATGATTTTTCTTTTACAGTCACCGTGATTATGCAAGACTTGTTGCGAAGTTTTAACTCGGCGATGAAACGAGTTCGAGACATCTTTTAGTCTCCTTGCAATGTATAGACTCCTTTACTCGTTGGGATCTTCACGCACCGGTGATAGTTCGACGAGATTACTTGCACTGCGTGTATCCATGGTGTGCCACGGATTATGTTATAAATTGGTGGTTTATCTACCACCAAGAACTTAACCTATCTTGTAATTCTGGCAAGGATTGCCAACTTAACAATTCCGATTACGTTGATTGTACTTCCATCAAACGCAATCAACCTTCGATCCACTTGTTAAAGCCTAAAGTCTGGTAATGCCATTTTGTCTAATGTCTATTTGAAGATCAGCTCTACTGAACCTCTAGTGTCAATGAGAATCTAAGATATATCGCAGTCAGCTACTCGTAACTTTATGACTAGTGGGTCATTGTGAGGGAAGATCACTCTTTCCATACCTTTTAGCGTGAACGTAACCTCCGAATTCATTGTCTAAAACCTTTCTTCGTCTGGTTCTAGATTAACCGCCACTACAACCTTTCGTTCATATCTTTTGATCGATCGTATGTTGTCATCACAGAATTGTAATCCTCCCATGATTACTCTTGTAGACTCCGTTTCTTTGGTCTCCTTGTATTGTTTTTGCCGTTTTGGTTTCCCTTTAGCCTTGTTGCTATGTCCTGCCGCTTTGCTTGCTGCTTTTCTCAACTCGACTTTTTTTCTTTTATGTGCTTTAAACTTCTCAGCTTCCTCTTCCGAGAGTTTGACTTCTCCCTTGCTGTACTTCTCGGCGAACAACTCTTGCAACTGCTTGAACCTTGAAATGAAGTGATCGGTTCTATTGTGAAAGGCACAATACTCGCTCTGGTTGTACGAGTTGTTGAATTGCTTTCTTCATGCCGGGTTTCCAGTCTCGTCAACTTGGAAAGCTGTAGCCGAGTTGAATTTCCCTTTGTAGTTATGCTGTCTCGGCTCTTGGTGCTCATCCTTTGACTTTTTAGCTCCAGTGTCTCGGTGAGTCCTTTGTGTTCTGGAGAGAATTTGCTTCTCTTCTACACATTCTGCATGTCTCGCTGCTCTGCATAGTGCGTCCAAGATAGTGTTTGGCCTATTTATGAAAATATCTCTTCGTAAAGCTTTGTCTGTGACCATTCCAGTTCTTAGGGCTTCGATTGCTATATCGTCGCTGACTTTCGCTTTAGTGAGGATCTTCTTAAACCGTCCGAGATACAATTTGAGAGATTCATCGAATCCTTGCTTTAAAGACCTCAACTTGGCTGTCGAGGTGTCTTGACTGACGAATAGTCCATACTTTTTCATAAATAGTTCGACGAGTTGGCTAAAGTTATCTATTGACACTGCTGGTAGTTTGGTAAACCAAGTTAGGGTATCGCCGGTTATGTTTTTGGCAAAAAGCTGGCAGTAGGCTGCGTATTCTTGATCAGGATTATAGGTTATGTCGTTCATCGTGACGTTGAAGGCACTCGTGAATTAAATTGGATCAGTTGTCCTGTCGTACAAGGGACACCTTACTTTTGATCCTCGGTTGACCGAGACTCTTTTCAGCCTTGGCGCGAAAGGCGAGTTCCGAGCTTGGGCTAAAATTTTTCCAATCTCCGGTGCTGAGCTAGTAGCCTGATGGAATTGTAAACTCAGGTCTTCCATCTTCTTATACACCACTGCTGCATCCATCGGGTAGACGCTTGCTATCCCAACGTGTGTTGTGTTGCGAGTTGCTCATGTCCGACTATGTTGGCTGTGTTCGGACTTGGTACTTTTCCCAATAGATTTCTTTGGATGCTAGCAATCACGCATGCGTCCATTCTGTTGTTTTGTGTAGTCAGGAGGCTGCATCCGTTTAGTCGAGACTTAATCCTATCAAGTCTTTCCGGTTTCTTCGATCATAAGCTTCATATTGCGCTATCATGATGCGCACTATACCTTCAATCGAAGATGGTCATTGAGGTGGACCATGGACTTCAATAGTCTCGTGGGAGTTCTCTCAGTTCTCCCCTTTAGTTTGAACAGAGTTCAAACGCGATCCAATGGGCGGATCGCTGTTTTTTTGGAGCTTAGTCTCCCTCTTTTCTGGCGAGTTGATGGTGATATCTTCCTTTACCATTCTTCTCGCGTATATCCTCTTTGCTCTTAGATTGAAAATTCCTTCAATGTCTTCCCCACAGATAGCGCCAACTGTTTGAATTGGGTCTAGCACAAGGTCTAAACCGCAATTCTGATAAAAGATTGGGAAGATTGGGCAAGGATTCTCTAGAGATTTAGAGAGAAAGAGTGCTACGCAAGGAATAGTTGATGAGTTGACTTTATTGCTTAATGTGTGCCAAAAAGCTGATCCTCTTTTTGGAGGATCCACTCCTCTATTTATAGAACATAGAGGCGGTTAGAAAATATATTGAATAAAGGAAAATATAAAATTTTCAGGATTTGATCTTATGTAGAAGAGTATAGCTAGATTTTCGCAAAATTTCCTTGTTGGAATAGGAAAATTTCAATTTCTTCGTTTGATGACGTATCGTCCGACTTCCTTCAAGCTTTGCGCGCTTCCGAGAAGGAATTCTTCCGAGTTAATTAAAATATCTGAGTTGAGACTTCGATATTATTTCCGAGTTAAACACTTAGCGTATTAGGCCTATTGTTTCCCGTAGATCAAAGTAGGATCTCGGATCCACCACCAACAATCCATATCATCGATGCATGCATGATGCATCCACACATGTCCATGTCACTAAAAATCCCATTTTACTTTCAAGTGTCAACTATAACATTTGTAATCACGTGTAACGACACCATCATTTAATTGCACAGTATTTCTACTGGGGCTAGAGGTGTCAATGCGGGTTAACTCGCCTCATTTAGTCCATTCGTTACGGTGTCTAACTTTATTTGCGGGTTAAATGGGGCAACCCACGTAACCCACGGTCATAAATATAATAACCCTAATCCGCCCCATTTAATGATCATGGGTTATGCAGGTTTTCCACGGTTTTCTTAATTGTGTTCTATTTTAATATACAAAATAAATTTTAAATAAAAATGTATTAAAAACAAGATTATAAAACCATAAACTACACAATCTATATGTTATGAACCATTTTTAATAATATAAAACATAAATTTGATAAATAAAAGGGGTAAAATTATTGGGTTGACTTTTCAAAATTAAGAGACGATTATGTTTTATATTAACATTATAGATTAATCAAAATTATAATTTTTTTATTTAATTTGATTATTTATAAATTTTGATTATTTTTGTAATTTTTTATATGTCTACGGGTCGGTCTGCTGAACTAATGGTCAAACCTGCATTAACCCGTTGTTCATGATGGGCTAACCCACAAAGCCTACTTTTATTTTGGACATAAAATATATAATCCTAACCTGCTCTATAGCAGAGTGGTCTAAGCATAACTCGCGGGTTTAAACCCACATTGACACTCCTAACTGGGACTACCATTGGTAATCGCAATCGCATAATCGCCTAAAAGCATAATGTAATGTAATTCTGTCAAAATTTTACCAATCAGCATAATGGCGTAATATAATGCAATTTAACTAGTGTTTTTTTTACCTAAAAATTTACAAAAGAAAAAGTTATTAGGCAAATAAACAAATTTTTGTTGTTTTTTTTGCCTAATTATAAAAATAAGAAAAAATAATATTAACCTATATTTATTTTATACAACTACGGTTACATGCAATTAAGTCTCTAATAATAATCTACTAAATACGATTAATACATACATACAACCAATAAGTATTTTTAAATTATATTAATTATAGAAGATAATTTTCTCTACATATTTACCTAACCAATGTCTATTACAACTGGATACTAAGTATTAAATTAGTGGTATCAAATAAATATTTACCATGCAACCAATTATAAGTTTACAATTTTATTAAATACAATTAATATTTAATAATCTATAAATATGAGTTTAAATGTAATAATGGTTGTTTAGTCAACATCATTAGATATTTTATGTATTATAGATTTATTAAAATTAAAAATAATTAAAGTAATAAATGTGTTATAATTATTATAATATTTATAAAATATCTTTTCAAGTATTAAATATATAATTTAATATTTTATTAAATATATAAAGTATTTATAATATACTAAAAGTTTATTAAATAAAATTAATTGGTGGATATTAATAATATTAATTATATTACGCAATTCAGCAAAAATTATTCTATCACCATTTAATTATGTCAAAATTCATTTTGCAATATAACATTCCGTAGTTCTATTTTATTTTTGCAAGTTTATCAATTATTTTTATTTATGTTCTTTCACTTTTATTTTTTATTTTTATTAGTTTCTCCAACATATGAGTAATAAACCATAAAGGTTTAGAGTGATCGATTCATTAATATCTTATATATTAAAGTGGGAGACACTTTCATTTTGACTGTGTTATAAATTTTAGGATAAAAATTAACATATAGTTCATAACAACCCTTAAAAATAGGCTTGAGATAGGTTTTGTTACAAATATTTATTTAAAAAATATAAATTAATAAAAATCTAATGGAAAAACAATTAAAAAGCTAAAATAAAAAAAATCGGTTACAAATTCAGTTATTGATTATGTTCCGGTTCTGATTTGGATTCAATTTTTCGGGTATATAGATTTAAGATACTTTTTTGGTATTCTATCGGGTTCGGTTCATCTAATTCGGTATTTCCTTATTTTGATTTAAGGCTAGTCCAAATATTTTTATTGTTTGGATAGAATTTGTTTCGCTATATATCGAGTTCGGGTTCGAGTATTTATATTTAAAAATTCAAAATTAAAAGAGATTTAATAGAAAAACTCTAAATGTTTTTGTTTTTGATTTGATTTGGGTTCAATTTTAGGTTTAGTTTTTCAAATACACAGATTTATTATCTATTAAAGTAATTTATCGTGTTCGTTTCGAGTTTGATTTCTCTAATTTAGTTTAATTTGGTTTGGATTTTGAACTTCCAAAATAACATTTAAAATATCAACACAAGTTTAGGAACCAAATAAATACGGTTAAAAAATAATCAACTCCCACAATATAGCGAATATGTAGTATTTAATTAATTAGTCTACGTGGGAGCCATATCATAAATTTATCCTAAAGTTATGTACATGACTTCCATTACAACAGCTTTTTGAGTATTACTATGTCGTGTGTTGTTAACTTGTAAACATACCTGCGAGTTGTTGGATGACTTCATGGGCTTTTTAATTATTAAAGTTAGGCCTATAACATTACGTAATTGTTAAGCCCATATCTTTGCTGATTTCGATTGAAGTGAAAACGAACGGTGGAGGTTTTGCCACGTCATGTTATCAGAACCCATAAGTCCTTACTAGTTCGTCAGATTTTACGGTATTGAGTGACTATGGAACTGGTGGCTCTTCCGTGCCACCACCGTACGGCTCCGCCTGATAATCCACCGCGTAACTCTGGGAATTGTGTTGTAAACCGAATAGGAAATGCTCTTCGATTCAGAAATGTTAAGATGAGCAAGCAAGTGTTCTCAAGAACAATATTGTCGGAGAAATCAAGGGCAAGACCATTAGCGGCTGTGGAAGCAGTTTCCGGCGGCGGAGTTTCCCTTCCGCCGCTGGATTTGACGGAGGATAATATCCGTTTGGTATTATCTGAAGCTCGCGTCGAGGTAAGCTTTGTTAATCGTCTGTCTAATTTCAAATTGGTACGTGATAGAATTAGAACCGGTATTCAATTTAACCGAATTGCAGTAAACTTTAACCGGAAATTTTGGTACGGCAGCTTGCACAACTATTCGATTCATCAGTTGGTATAACTGGACAAGTAGAGTTAGTGGAATTAGACGGACCATTCGTTAAGATAAGCTTAAGAGGCAAGTTTTGGCATACACGTGCAATGGTTCTAGCTCGACTTGGTAACTACTTGAAACAGAGGATCCCTGAGATTTTGGAGGTTGAGATTGAAGATGAGAAGCAACTCGATGATAGTCCTGCCAATTTCTGAACTTTTATATTTGTTCACTTGGAATTATTATCTAATTTTGCTTGTTTAATACTACTGTTTACGTTATGATTAATGAGTTATTTTCGCTGTACGAGTATCTATCTATCTATAAATCGTCTTCCTGAGATATATAATTGTCTCAATGACTTTAGTTTATTTTTGTTAACAGTTGGATTAACTAAGCTAATTTATAAAGACCGAGTTACTTTCGTTCGGATAATTAGGATAATCCAGCTAATGACTTGGCACTAGAGTTTGATTCTTACCCATTGCATTATAGTAACTTAAAAAATAGATTTCATGGGTGAATTTTAGATAATGGATCCAACATTATCGATCCAATGTGACAAAAAAAGAATGAAACTAATTTATAAAGTTTGTTCTTTTTATTTTACTATATATAATGGGAAGAAATGAACCTCTGAAACATTATAACCACTAAACTCTCAACGAACTGGGCCAGCGAGTTTAGTTTGTGTTTGATATTTATACTATTGTTCCAGTGACTTTAATTTATGTGTTTGATTTAATAATGAAACAATTGATATGTAAAAAGGAAAGAGAAATTAGCAAGAATATCATAAAAAAATAGGGAAAATGACAAAAATATATCAAAATTTTATTTTGAATGCAAAAATATATTCTAATTGAATTTATCTCCAAAAATAATCTACAAGGGTAGTGAATTTATAATTCTACTTTAATGACCAAATAAAAAACCTAGAAACGCAATTACATTTATATTCCTCATAAATATTGAAGACTTCAAGTGAAGTCTCCTTACAAAAAACTTCATTTGAAGTTTACTAGTTTCATGAAGTCTCCTTTTGATTATATATAAAATTTAAAATTAAAATAGTAATTATTGTTATATATTTATAATTTTGATTACAAAATCTAATAAAAGACAAATATCAAGTATTATAAATAAAAATTCGATAAAACATGGTTAAATAAGATCAACAAAGATCAAAACACAAAGTTCATAAACAAACTATGTCATGGTTTAGGGTAAGAAGATATGATAAACATGTGGTATTTTGTATTTGGAATATAAAAATGGAATAAAAGAGTTAAATTGTGCATATATTTAAAAATTATAAGTTTTTCGTCTAACATTTGTGTAATAGAGAGAAAAGTTTGTGTTTTGATCTAGAATTTAGGGTTTAAGGTTTAGGGGTTACAGAAGACTTCACGTGAAATCTTCTCCTTAATTATATATATATATATATATATATATAAAATTAAAATTGAAATAGTAATTATTGTTATAAACTTATAATTTTGATTACAAAATCTAATCATAAACAAATATCAAGTATTAAAAATAAAAATAAAAATTCTCTAAAACATGGTCAAATAAGATCAAACCACAAAGTTTACAAACAAACTATGTCATGTGGAATAGTTTAGAGTTTTGTGGTAATAGGATAACGTAATCATATGGGATTTTCAAATTTTATTAGATTGTGCATATATTCAAAATAGTAAGATTGTGCATATATTCAAAAGAGTAAAATTGTGCATATATTTAATAGAGTTAAAATTTACCATTTGGAATTTAGGGTTTAGGGCTTAGGATATAATGGAGACTTCATATGAAGTCTACTATTTTTAGGGTTAGATTTCACATGTAGTCTTCACTTGAAGTCTTCAACAAAATTTAAAAATACACTAAAATGAAATATGAAAAATAAAATTTCACTATAAAATCAACAATAATCATTATTAGGCTTAGAGTATTTAGAGTTTAAGGTCTATTGAACTTGAAGACTTCACGTGAAGTCTGCTCCTCCGAAAATTAAATTAGGTTATGCTAAACCAAAATTAACCAACAATTAAACCAGAAAGTTAACCTACATATAAATACAAATTTTAGAAGAAGCAAAAAAAACTCTTCTTCTTCTCCAACGTGTATGTATCTTTTCCAGCCAATGCGTTATGTCTCATTTCGGCCAAAATGTAAGAATCAGAACTCTCCTCTCCTCTTTCAAGATCTAAGATTTTTTCACTCTTTTCTCATAATCTTCGCCTTTTTTTTACATGTCCATGGGAAGCTTCTAGCCACCGAAGCCTCTTGTCTATGGTCAAAATCCATCATGTCTCTCAAAAAAGTAGATTTGTTTAGGAAAATTTTGAGTTTTTTTTTTCTTGTTAAAGTATTGATGTTTTTTTGTGTGTTTTTAGTTAAATATCCGATATTTAAAGGAGATTTTGTGAAAAATTCGATTTGTTTTGTATATTTTATAGTTAGAAATTGTATTTTTAATGAATCTTATGTGAAAGATTTAATTTTTTTGAAATTTCTTGTGAAAGATTTTATTTTTAAAGAAAGTTGTGTGAAAGTTTGATTTTTTTTTGTGCTTTATAGTTAAAGATTTGTTTTTGAAATGAGATCTTGTGAAAATATTTGATTTTTATTATNATAGTTAAAGATTTGTTTTTGAAATGAGATCTTGTGAAAATATTTGATTTTTATTATATTTAATTAAAGATTACATTTTTAATAAATATGATGTGAAATATTTTTTTTTTAAAATTTTTCTTGTGAAAGATTATTAAAAAAAAGTTCTTGTGAAAGCTTTTTTTTTGAACTTTTCTTGTGAAAGATTTTTTTTTATAACTTTTCTTGTGAAAG
>OVAX01002257.1:0-31678 GCA_900406405.1 Lepidium africanum
ACCCTAACGGGTAGACTTGGCATCTCTCTCTCTATCTCCTTTCGTCCTCTCTTGTCTACAAGCTCCTGTAATCGATAACGGTCACCTCTTCATCTGGAGCATCTAGGTCTTGGTAGCTGCACCATTTTCTTCATATATTAGGACATTTACAACTCTTGTTTATGGTATACTTAACTTAATACCATATAGGGTTAACAAACATTACCTGCGCAACCGTCTGGGATCCTGTCTAAAGGCTGGAGGCATAAGAAATGGGGCAGGGGCGGGTCCGCCTCTCCCGCTACCTTCAAAAGTAGGATTGGGTCCACTTGGGAACATCTGCATCGCAAATTCAGGTGGTGCTGGTACAAATGGTCCCAGTGGCCTGCCCGAATTCACACAGGGTTACAGATTATTATGCTCTTTGGACAAGATTATAAGAGAGTGGGTTGTCTTTATTTAACCTACCCGGCACCCGGAACAGGCATCAACACTGGTGGTGGATTTATATCTGACGAGAAGGGAGGAACATGAACACCACCTTGTCCACCAAATGCATCGTACCCAACATCCTCAGGATTTGCACCATCAGGGCCATCACCATCACCTCTAGGTCGATCCTCTGACCGATCATTTCTGTCATTTCCATTAGCTCGTCCGTCACGCTCTCTGCGTCCACCTCGATCATCCCTAAGTCTGTTTTCCATGCCTGGTTTACGTCTCATAGGTCTATCTCTCTGTCAAAAGTTCATCTCATCCCCATAAGTAATACTTACAACACAGCTAAACGACTGAAAACCAGAAACTACAGACTACACGCATTCCATCTCTTGATAAAAAAATAAACATGTACCGGGCCTGATTGCTGTGTGACTGGTTGTCCTCCAGGAGCATTAGGGTCACTGCAAATGGCAAATAAATCTAATATTACGAGCCAGTCGGAAAAGACAGAAGAGGAATCCAAGAGAAAAAACATACATACTTCATATAATTCTGAAAATACAGTTCTTCCCGGACTTTGGTAGTCAACTCTGTGACAAGATCAGTGTGTTTCAGCTTAAGATGCTTGTACACATATTCAGCAGCATGAAACAGCTTCGTGCAGCCCTTGGCCCCACAACCATATTTCCAACCATACTTCTCATCCCTGATCTTCCGGACATGTGGATCTAACACTTCAGTAGCAGCAGCATCTATCTTCTCTTTGGCAGCCATCACTTCCAAGGGATCTTGACCTTTTAATCTCTCTTGCCAATGAGAGTCGAATTTAGTTGCATTTTCATCTCCTTTGGCATCGGAACCTCTCCCTTCAGCTCTCACATGCCGCAAACCCTTAGCTTCATTTGTTTCCACCTTTCCATAATAATCAACACCATGAACACGCCAGAGATACGTGACAAGCGTGTCAAGCAATTCAACACCCTCAAGGCCTTTCACAGATGTCAACCCCCTTATAATTATAACGGGACCTGTTGAACCACTGTGTAACTTTTCTCTACCCGACTTTTCATTTTCTGAACTCGATAAAACGTTTTCCTCAATTCCTTTCTCAGAGTCTAGCTTACGTACAAGGGCTTGTGCTTGTTCAATATCAGTTAGGATTCTCTTTGGGTCAGAAGTAAAACCAGGTGCTTTTGGTGCGGCTGAAAGAAGTTCAGCCTCTTTAGCTCCCCCCATTCCATGTCTCTTTCTTTTACCAACACCAGCAGCTTCATCCTCAGAATTTGGCTCACTGGTCCGGCCAGATTTATTTGATGCTGTAACTGAAGGACCTCTGAAACAGATCGAGGGAATTCTGCGTTAGAGATGACAGCATCATAATTATAGTCATAAGCGTGTAGTAATGGCCAGGAAAATAATCTTACAAGTCTAGCGCCCCACTCTGTAAATCAAGTAAGAAATCCTTTGCCACCTTCTTTGCAAATTCATTCCTCCTGAAATTTTTCGAAGGCATATACAGTCAAAAAATATTCTTTAGACAAAAGTAAGAAAAGTAAACCAAGTCTGTAAAAGTAAACCAAGTCTATATCAATAATATTACAGCAATCAGACACTATCACCAAATCAAACTGCTGCAAAGGGCTCTTGAACTCACATTATTATGACAGAGAGCAAGTTTGTTGGATGATACTTATTTTTCAACCTGGATGTGTAACATAAATATGCATGTTATTAGGTTAGCTTGCAGAAAATTCCAGAAAAATGTAAGAGATGGAAACAGATAGTACCATTCTTCCTCTTTGTGCGAGTTAAAAAAGACACGTTTCTGTGTTGTGATGTACTCTGACTTGTATTCTTGATATCTGATTCAAGCAAAAAGGCATTACCTCTGCAGTTTAACAAGACAACTGCTTTAGCACCTAAGATGTAGTTATAACCATACCTGCATTCAGCTTCTGATGGCAATATATCATCTTCCAACTCCTGAATGAACTGTTTGTAAGACAGCAATCCATCCCTAGATAAAGGAAATACAAGGGTAGTTATTATTAAATGCAATAGCGAGGGAGTCAGCAAACAACAATAGTTGTGTGCAACTATCTTAAGCAGTAAAAAGGATCAACATTTTACACTTGGACCAAAATAATGGCGTTATCTCACACTCAACAGGGGCAATGGAATAGTGATGATCACAGACTTCAGCATTACATTTCTGAGATGATTTTCTAGTAGCTAATGAGATTAATTGCATCTCTCAAACATTCATTAACTTTCTGGAGCTATAAAAAAGAAAATATCTATGGTTCACCGAAGATAGAACAATATTCAAGGGATATATCTTACATTCATTTAGCACTATCAGAGAGTTCATAACTTCTACTTTACATTTACAAAACTAAACACACCTTAGAACAAGAACAACAACCCATGAAATAAAAATGAAAAATGAACAAAGATGCCGGAACCTTAACCTTTGAGTATTTCCACTGTTGGAAGCATCACCATAACCTCCACGTCCTCCTTCCCAATCTGCCAAAAGATGCACACAGAACAAAAAGGGTAAATATTGACATCTCTGTTCTAAAATATAATAGTTGGCGAAAAATAAGAATTGTAAATAAGCTAAGCAAACTGTTTCCAATCCACTGCACATGGAGAGATATACATTATGAAATCTGCTAGTCAATGAACCAGAACTCCCAATTATAATAAAGCCCAATGACTGTCATCTTAAAATATCTCAAAAAACGTAAAACCAGATGAGAAAAAAAGAGACAATAGATATGAGTAACAGATGTCTCACCCTGATAACGACCCATAAAGCGTCCATGAGGCCTTTCATCAGCATAAACAGGCCTCCCACCCATTTCACGGTCATATCCTCCGGAATAGTCATACCCAAATCTATCATTCGTAAAGAAGAAATAAGTTAAAGCTATACAACAACCCATAAATGAGAAATGAATAATATACACTGAGCTTCCAGTCGTCCGAAACATAACAATCTTAGATACAAGAGTGTATTCAAGAGTAAGAAACTGATATTTTCATTCTAATGCACTTGTTTATCCACAGCAAAGCAACAATGTAACTGATAATTTCCTTGTGCTACAAAACTTCGTAAAGAAAGAGTTCCCATATGACTTATAGCTCAATCGGTAAGAAATTAAATTTGATGTATCTCGAACAAAGTGTGAAAAATTTAGTTTGGATGGTTTAGAGAGGCATAAGCGATGCACTCGAATAACTGAGATTACAAGGAAACGCACCTTCTTTCGGGTGGGCCGTAGCCACCACGGCGAGCATCATAGCCATTATCTTCTCTCCGATAACGCTTATGAGGAGGCGAGCGTCGCAGGGGAGGAGAGTATCGTCTATCTCTGTACGGTGGTGGAGGACTCAAGCTAGGCCGTCTCTTAAAATCCCTGCGAGGTGGAGGGAGAGGCGAACGGTCACGGTCACGGCGATTGGGCGGACGTTCGAGGTCTCTATCGTCACGCCGCTCGCGAGAATCTCTCTCACGGCGGTGAGGAGGCTGTTGGTGTTCTTGTTCTTGCTCCTGGTTCGGCAGAGATGAAGAAGACGGAGGAGGAGGTGGTGACGAAGAGGTCGACTTCTCAGGGAGACGAGTATCGACGGAATCAGTCGGAGGAAGAGTTATATCAGCCATTTCCAAAAAGACGATCGGACCAGAACCCTAAATCTACGGTTCAGACTTTATTCTGTGATTCACTCAGAGCCTCACTCTCTTTTTCTTTATACTTTTACGAGTCTCTGATGTTCTACTCAACTTTTTAATTCTTTCAATTTGGCCCTTACTACGTACGAAGCCCATTGCGTCTAACTTTTTTTTTCTTTTTTTTTTTGGGGGGGGGGGGGGGGGTGGGNTTTTTTGGGGGGGGGGGGGGGGGTTGGATTTAACATAAAAAGGTTCATATTTTTGACTAAAGAGAAGCTAAAAAAAGACATAGATTCTTCTTCAGAGCATCATTAAGAGAGAATAGAACCCGGTAAAGAAAAGAGTGTTGGAGATATTAAGTAAGAATCCAATGCTTTTGGTTGAGTAATTCATGTTTAAACCGGTTCAGTAGAACCCATGACATTGCCTCCTAAGAATCTAGTGGTTGGTGTGCTTGTGTATGGACTGCTTCCGTCGAGAAATGTAGTTATGCTACTACCTCCTTTTGGACTGTTTTTGTCTCGCGTCACCGTGCTACTGCTGCTTCCACTAAAGCCATTATAAAACAAACAACAATATTCATCAGTGTCATAGCTATTACAAATAAAAAATGTGGAGAAACAAAGAGCCATACCCAGCACTAGAAGGGAATAGACACCTTGAAAAGCATATGACAAAGACGTTCATGCACAACAGAGTCAGGCCTGACTCTTGGTCCATGCTGGACAAGCATCAACTTTGGGCATCATAATATATATCAAAAATTGGGGCATTATATATTCAATTATAGTACTTAGTGTAGTGGTTACATATTTTATAGATCTTTGAAGAAAGCAATCAGGGTTGCAAGTTCAAATATCAATGACGTTTTATTTCTTTTCCTTTTTAGAATTAGAAAATATAAAGTGATATGAGTTAATTTCTTTTATTAAAATCTGCTGTAATTGTAACTGAATCTTCTTCATTTGTTTAAATCTACACCAAAAACTCCATCATTTTTGTCGGTTATCTACACGTCAACTTTTAAACTCAAATTTTAAACTTCCAATACTGCATGTTAAATAATACTTTATTTAACATGATTTAAATTGTTAAATATCGTTGGAAGGAAAAATCAAACGGGTGAGGGTGTGATTGTTGAGTATAAGGTGGGGCGTATTTGCTGATGTGGTGCATATTGTCCACACTTATTACCAATCATGCTACATAATAGTTAAAAGGCGTGCAAACCGTCAAAATAAAAAAACTTTCCTCTCTTATCTAAGAGTATTGGAAGTATACCCATCAAATTACCTTTGATGCCGATTACCTTTTAAATCTCACTTTCAAGGTGTTAATTCACCATTCCAATCTATAATTATGGTTGTTTCGATACCCACCAACTCTTACAACAAAACTCTCCTCACTCCCCTAACATCCCTATTTTCCAAAAGCATTAATTGATTAACTGCATGTCAACGATCTAATAGCATATATGCATAATTAACATAGATCTTTTGGAATCTAACGTCTAAAACCTCCTCCCATTATCGATTGGAAGCTAATCAAGCATATCTGGCCCACAGCTCCTCTGCATGGACTCAACAAACTCAGATGCCACCGATATGGGACCCGTTTTGGATATTATCAAAGAAATGCGAGTTCAGGCTATCTCGAAGGAAATCACCTATGATCTACCGCCTAATGCACACTACAGATCATGCACCAAGAATCAATTTCTCATAATTGGAAGACTGTTAAACCCAGCAAGACAAAACATATCGAAGGCAATGCTCACCTTGCCAAGGATGTGGATATTAAAAAACAAGGTAGTAGGCATGGTCATCACTAAAGACACCTTCCACTTCAAGTTCCCCTCGGCAGAATCCCTTGAAGAAATCACCAAATTCGCACTTTGGAACTTTGAAGATAGGGGAGTGGTGGTTGCTCGGAAAGATAAAAACTTCAAGAATGCGGATCTTAATATTATCTCGATATGGATTAAACTATCTAATATCCCAATGGAGAATTACACAAGAGACCTCTTTCATGTTGTTGCCAACACGCTTTGAGAAGTCTAAGAAATTGACTTTGATCAGAATAAAACCCACCTTCACGAGTATGTTAGAGTTAAAGTCAATTTTGAATCAAACAACCCACTGAGACAGGAGCGAACCTTCAGATTGTCGGATGGGAAACAAATTGAAGTAAGAATCAAATACGAACGTATTAAGAAAATGTGCCTTACATGTAAAAGGGTCATTCATGGGAAATGCAACTGCTCTGCAACCACTGCTGTAACGACATCGCTTTCTTCAGCTGACCAGGCAAAACACCCTCCTAACTTGAGCACTAACTGCAATTGGTCACACAAAAATCAAGTGACATTAGACGATCCACCGCACGTCATGGTTGTTCCCTCCTCTAGACATGGTGAATATGAAAACAACAAAGCACCACCACCTGTACAAGAAGGAATAACGAGTAATAAAGCTACAATAGCTGGGACGAGGGAATGGGCTGATGCCAGCCAAGCGAAATCAAATGAAATCATTATGCAAGATCTAGTGCAGGCTACCAAGAAACCATCTGATTTGGAGACAAAAGGAACTACCCTGCAACAATACAAAAGATCAATCTCATCACGAGCATCGGATTTCCAAATAAAGAAACTTCTAGTCACATCAAATCAGCAGATCGAACCAGAAAATGGTGGTAAGGTAAAGAAAAAAATAGAAGATCACTTTAATTGAAAAAGAAGACGAGAGGAAGGAAGCAATGATAGACAATGAAGGTATGGTGGCTCTCCACAAGCCACCCACGACACAATGAGCATGATCAATTGGAACTATCAAGGGTTGAAAAATCCTTTGACAGTTCAACGCCTAAAAGAAATAAGGTACACCTTATTTCCGGACATTATATTTCTCATGGAAACGAAGAATACAAAAGACTATATGGAATCTGTAAAGAACTGGATGAGATATGACAACCTTCTAACTGTTGAACCAGTTGGCCAAAGTTGTGGATTAACACTATGTGGAAACAAAAGATGGATCTCCACATTCAACAAGCTAACAAAAACATCATAGACACTAAACTAAGCCTTGGAGGATACATCCTTTATATCACCTTTGTTTATAGCAGCCCAAATAAAGAAAATAGGAAACAAGTTTGGGATGCAATCTGTAATTTGGAAGAACAATGGGATAAACCCTGGTTACTGGTTGGAGATTTTTAGGAGCTTCTCTCAAATGCTGACAAAAAGAAGGTCTATTGCAAGTGAAATCATCATTTTAAGAATTTAATAACAAGGTTGAGGATTGTATAATCAGGGAAATCAAGAGTAATGGTCTTTACTTTTTGTGGGTGGGGCACAGGTATAACCGATGGGTACAATGCAGATTAGATAGATGTTTTGGCAATGGAGAGCTGTTTGCTTTAATGCCTTGAACCATGTTTCCTACTTAGACTTCATGGGATTTGACCATAGACCTATCTTGATTACCTTTACCATATAAACTAAGAAGTTTAGGAAATGCTTTTGCTTTGATAAGAGGCTGACTCGTAGGTGAAACTTTCAGCAAGTAATAAGCATGGCATGACATTGAGCTACCAACTCTCATTACTCATCTGTAAGTAATCGGGTTCCACAGAGCGGCAATATCCAATTGGAAAAAAGTAAACACCAACTCTGCCACAGAATTGGATTGACTAAGAAGTATGCTTGAAGCCGAAGTCACAAAATCACAACTTGACTTCTCGAGGATTCACCACATTAAAGTCTGACTAGAGGTTTAAATCAGAGAGGATGAATGTTTCTGGAAACAAAAAAGCAAAGAAAAGTGGTTAGCTGAGGGTGACAAAAATACCTCTTTCTTTCACAATAATGTCAAATCACAACGACTTAGGAAATTGCAAATCTTCAATACGCAGAAGGGTCCAAAGGAAATATCGCTTCTAATTACTTCTAAGAGCTCTTCACCACATCAAACCCCACTGGCATGGATGAAATTTTTTATTCAATGACACCAAAAGTTACTGAGGAAATGAATAGTTTTCTGCTTAAGGAGGTTACTAACACAAAGGTTTGTAAAGCAGTCTTTAGTATTCGGGGTGAAAGTGCTCCTGGACCTGACAGCATGATGGGAACTTTTTTTTTAGCAATGTTGGAAGACAATCGGCGATCAGGTCACCCTGGAGGTTCAAGAGGCTTTTAGAACTGGCTCATTCCCTACGGAATGAAACTACACACACATTGCTCTGATTCCAAAAAACAGACCTATAAGTCTCTGCTCAGTGTTTACAGAATAATCTCAAGGATAATTGTTCACAAACTTAAACTTCTCCTCCCAGCACTCATCTCAGAGACTCAAGGAGCTTTTGTGGTTGGGCGACTCATCTTTGACAACATCCTTATAGCTCATAAGATACTTCATCACCTACACATGAACAACAAAGCTCAGAAGGACTTTCTGGCTATCAAAAACAGACATATCAAAAGCATATGACATGATTGAATGAATATTCTTAGGGAAAACACAACTAAAACTTGGCTTTGCACAAAAATGGATTGGGCTGGTAATGCATTGCGGATCTTCGGTCTCCTTCTCAGTGATTATCAATGGAGCTGTACATGGGTTAGTCAAACCTCAGAGAGGGTTGAGACAGGGCAACCCACTTTCCCCATTCATGATTATCATTGCTATTGAGGTTTTGGTTCATACAATGAATACATCAGTGGGACTCTCAAGATTAACTGGTCTACAGTTTCACCACTCGGGACCGGTGATGCAACATTTACTATACACTAACGACAATCTTTTTGTATGCAAGGCTAATGTTGAGGAAGCCATGACATTCAAAGATTGTCTACGAAGGTATGAGCAAGCATCAGGACAACGAATAAACTACTATAAATCATAACATTTGGAGGAAAAGTTCTTGCCACCACTATAGATACAGTACTTAACATCCATTCAGGCCAAGGGATCGGAAAATACCTAGGCCTTCCAGAATGTTTCAAAGGCTCCAAAAAACAGATCTTTGACTTTATTGGCACCAACCTGAGTAGAAGAACTGCCCAATGGAACTCAAACTTCCTCTCCCTAGGAGGTTAAGAAATTCTCCTTAAAGTTGTAGCCCTAGCACTCCATGTATACACCTGTATTGTTTCAAGCTATCAAAATCCCAATGCTCCAAGCTTACCAGTGTGATGCTACAATTCTGGTGGGGCTCCTGCACAAACCACAAGAAAATCCCATGGATTTCTTGGAATAAACTATGCAAAAGGAAAAAAGAAGGGGGAATGGGATTCAAAGATATTGCCAACTTCAACCAAGCTCTCTTGGCTAAACAAGCATGGAGAATCTTAAACCATCCAGAGACCTTACTTTCTCGAGTCTATAAAGTTATATATTTTAGAGAACTAGAATATTTACAATGCAACCTAGGCTCCAAACCATCATACACTTGGAGAAGTATCTTATTTGGAAGAACTCTGCTCAGCAAAGGTCTACTCTGGCTTATTGGTTCTGGTGATGAATCTTATGTTTAGTCTACCAACTGGATCCTAGACAAACATCCAAGGCCACCTATCACAAGGAACTTACCTTCAATGTATGCCTCAAAGTAAGTGATTTAATTGAGGGATCACAATGGAATATGCACAAGCTAACAAAAACCATTCACCATCTGGACGTAGAGAGAATTCTCCAAACTCCGCCTTGCATCACGATACAAGACTAATTGACATGGTGTTTCACCAATTCGGGGTAATACTCGGTTAAAAGTGGAAACTGGTTGTGCAACCAATTCCCAACATGACACACGTCACAAAGCTCTCCAGCACCAAATACTTGACTTGGAGCTTCCAAGTTAAGTCCCTTCTCTGTGACTATGATCTCGTCAAATATATTGACGACAACACCTCGCCATCACCTCCTACTATCCTCGTCAACAATACATATATCAAAAATCCATATTTTGTGACATGGCAGAGACAAGACTGTCTCCTGTACAGCCCACTCTGTGGCTCCAATAAAATTTCTCTCTAGTCTTTGATTGCAAGCGCCAACTAAGCTTTAGAAGCCTTGACCACTTTGGATTCTACATGCGCTAAGTCCACTCGTGGCCATATAAAACAGCTCAAACAATGATTCAAAGGTACCAATTCCATTGACGAATATATGCAACGCATTAAAATCAAGGCCATATCTCAGAAAATGACAAGTATGCGGCACACAAGGCCATAATGCAAAGCGTTGTCCTCTCTTCACTTAATCTTTGTACAAAATGAGCCAAACAAATAATCACAAACTCGCTCTGCACCAAACTGGACACCAAACACCTACAATGTTGTAGCACAACCACCTGGCCCTTCCTCTTGGCTCCAAGATAGTGTTGTTTCTCACCATATTACTTCTGACCTCGCCAACATGTCTCTACACACACCCAACAATAGTGGAGATGAAGTAATGGTTGGAAATGAATCTGGCTTGGAGATTACACACACGGGTTCTTTATATATTCCTCACTCTACTTGTGATTTCCATCTTACTAATGTTTTTCGTTAACCTGACATTTCCATAAACTTAGTCTCAGTCAATAAGCTTTGCACTGGCGATTCTGTTTCTGTGGAATTCCTTTTTGATGCTTTTCAGGTAAATCAACTCGGAGGCGCCAATGGTCACATAAAGTAGTAAATGTGGCGGATACGAGTGGCCAACTTCATTTTTCTTTTTTTGCAGACTCCGTAATTGTATTTGCAGACTTTATTTTCCTTTTCACAGACTTCATTTTGTATTTGTAGACTTCATAATTGTTTTTGCAGACTTCGTTTTCCTTTGTGTAGACTTCATTTTTTCTTTTTTTGCAGACTCTGTAATTGTCTTTGCAAACTTTTTTTTTGTTTGCAGACTTCAATTATCCTTTTTTGCATACTTCATTTTTTGTTTGCAGACTTCGTTTTACTAACTTCATTTTTTCAAATTTATCTTCACTAATGGATGAGTCTGAGTTCCCATTAAGGTTGTACACGAAGGAGCCTACTGCAGATAAAAGTTGGACTTTGTATATTTCTTTGATTTCTTCCACACTCTCTTTGATTCGTGTAATTTTTCTTTTCTTCTTACTCTTTAGTTCATTTACATTCTTAATTTATGATTCTCCTAACATTTCCTTTTAATATTTTTTTTCTTTAGGGAGGAGAAATAAAAGTTCAACTATTTTTTTTTACAAAAATTAAAGGAATATGATTTTGGATGTATTTTTGTTTATCTTTGGTCGAAATAGTAATGTATAACTTTTGTGTAATTTTTCTCAGAAAAATATTTTTTTCTGATAAGAATGTAAATATTTCATTGAAATGAAAATTATTAGGAGTTACAAATAGTATATCCTATAGTTGGTCCCATGACAAAAAAAGAATAAAAACGATGGAAGCAAATCTTGTATCAATCCATAGATTTCAACAAGAGAAATTGATGAAGTGATAAATAGTTTTGAAAGTTTCTAAAAGATGACATTCTAAGGACGAAGCAAATTGATGACAAGCAGCATTGATCAATCACAGAAACCAAAATGAGTGGAAGTCTTTCATTGGAGGTCTAAGACCTTAAGCCGTCAACGGTGGAGCTGCGAGCAACCAGACTATGACTTCCTCCATGCCAAGTGTGAGATGCTCCATTAGCTAACCCTAAGCTTTCTCAAGGCGAAACCAAACGAACCAATGAAGACGAACTTGGAAGCTCCATGAAACAAAGTTTTGCCCTGAGGTTGATAACTTCCCCTTGCACAAGCCCAGAGCAAACCATCTAAATGAAGCAACACTAGACATCTCCAAGGCTTTACTAGCTCCTCCAAACACTAAAATAACTAATCAACAAATCAAAGAACAAGCCAATCAACAACAAAACCAAACGAAGCAGCAAGAAGAGAACCACAAAACCAAGGCTTAGTAGCATCTAAAGAGACTTAACTAAACAAACCAAGCACACACCGGAACGACAGCCGAAGGAGGAGAACCTCAGAGAAGACTTCCACTTTGACACTGAAGAGAGCAACTAGGCAGGACCTTGGAAATCTCCACCACCAGTGCCATTTTCGGCAGCTCCGGTGGCCACAACACACCCGCTTGAAAAACCTGGATCACAAAGCTAGAAGAGAAGATACCACGAAGGTTGCTACACCGCCAAGTGAGACAATCATCTCCGCTGGCGACGAAAGTTGCGGAGCTAATCACAACCACCTTTAGACGATGAAAAGTGAGAAGGAAGAGTCGATGACATGTTCGGAATTCACGTGTCGTCCCCTAGCACAAAAAGCTAGCCGAGTCGACGACCAAAATCACCTGAAACCACCGCCTCACGCCCAGATCTACAACGCACATGAGGAAGAGGAGAAACTCGATATGAAGAGAATCGCCAGAGATTAGATGACACAGAGCACTGTAAAGCATAAAAAACGAGGCCCTCTCTTAGTGTCAGTTGCAACCGGACACCGGAGAGGTAAGTTCGAAGCAACGGCAAAGAAAGCTTTTTGGCGATTTAGGTTTCGAATTCGCCACGCGTGGCTTCCACAAGCCCGACTTTTTGTATTTTGACCTTCTCAGAAAAATATTGAATTATTTATAAATGAATTATGGTAATTCTGATTATATTTTTTGTAATACATCTATCAAAATTGATTAATCTTCAATTTCAAATGGTCAAATCTTTGAGCTATATCATGATGTTTTAGATTTATAAAGCACCAATTTATAGCTATTCAAAATAAAATATCAAAAATAGTGTGAGATATAGGAGAGAAATAAGACAAAACCAACACAAAAACTTAGGAAAGAAAGAAAAAATTCACTAAGTCAGAATGCCTTAGATGAATTAGATTCTTCCAAGTTTGAACCAAAAATTTTAAACAAGCCATAGATGCCATTTTTCAAAATTTGTAGACTTCAAATTGAAGTATACTTTTAATAAGATAATTACCTAAATAATTTAAAATATTCATACAACCTTAACTATAATACATAAACATGTTAAACTTGCAATATTTCAAAAATTAATGTTGCAGACTTCATCTGAAGTCTACACTGATGCATCTAAGGCAAGTTTAACATGTTTATGTATGCATCTAATAGACATGAAGTCTACGTATTCTAAGGCTGTATGCATCTAAGGCATCTAAAGCAAGTTTAACATGTTTATGTATGCCTTAGATGCAATTTTTCAAAAATTAATGTTGCAGACTTCATATGAAGTCTACACCGATGCAAACTTCAAATGAAATCTACTTTTAGGTTAATTTTGTATTTGACTAAACATTGACTTTATAGGTGCAGACTTCACATGCAGTCTACAATCTAAACGGAAACAACGCTCCTCAAGAAAAGTAGACTTCATTTGAAGTTTACAAAAAAAAAAGCAGACTTCATCTGAAGTCTACATTAAAAAGAAAAGTTAGTTTAGCAATTGACTAAACTTGACTTTCGTAACGAAGTTTACATGTCATTGCAGACTTCAAATGAAGTATTCGACCATAGATTTCATTAAAGTCTACAAAGCAGACTGTATTTGAAGTCTACTTTATTTTAGTATTTATCTTTATTTTTATTTTATTAACATAAAAGTATAGCAACTGCAAATGAAGTGCTGTATTTTTAAAATAAAGCAGACTTCGAATGCAGTCTGCAAATGAAGTCTGCAAGTGACGTGTAAACTTTGTTACGAAAGTCAAATTTAGGCAATTGCTAAACTAACCTCTCTTTTTAATGTAGACTTCAGATGAAGTTTTTTTTTTTTTTTTTGTAGACTCTAAATGAAGTCTGCTATAAATTCAAATTTTTGGTCAAACGAAAAACTAACCCATATTTTTGCGGACTTCAAATGAAGTTTACAAAAACAATTTTTTGTGTTCAAAGACGAAATTTCAGACTTCATGTGAAGTCTACTATTCGAACAAGAAAATTGCTCAACTGCAAAATTAACCTCTTTGTTGACTTGTGGACTGCACGTGAAGTCTACTTTGAGAGTAGACTTCAAATGAAGTCTACTCTCTGTAAATTTTCAAAATATGAAAAAATTGGTAGATCTTAGTTTAGAACATGTTTACCTTATTTCAATGCCAAGAATGACAAAATTACCTTAAATATGGTCTTTTAGCATCCAAAAGCATCGAAAATTTTAAGATTTAAGAATTTATAAAACTTAAAAATGAAAATTAGAGAGTTTTATGGAAAGAAATGTAAAGGGAATGAAAGACTGTGAGGTGGGTTAGAGAAATGAAGAAGGCTATGTTGAAAATTAGGTAGTTGGATGTGCATTTAGAGCTTGAAGTTTGTTGTTAATGGTGGTTGAAAAAATTGAAGAAGATGACATTTTTGAAAATACTTGGAAATTACATTCATATTTGGGTCTTTTATGTAATATAAAACAAAGTAATAATGGCATAATTGTAATTATTATGTCTCTTGAGGTTAAATTGGACAAATTTTTGGAGAGAGAAAAACATGGGTTAGTTTTTCAATTGACCAAAGTCAATGGGTCATTTGGGAAACTAACCCTAAAAAGTGTTACATGATTATTAGATTTCTATAAATAGATGAACTTGGAAGAAAACTGCTTCTACTTCAAGAACACAATCTCTCTTTCATCTTTTTTTCTCTTTTTTTTTTTTGGGTCAAAGTCTCTCTTTCATCTTAATTTTTATTCTTGTTATGATTCGATTCTATTACCTAAATTTATAGCAAAAGCCATCAAACTAGTTTGAAGATCTTTAATAAAACGATGAAGAATCCAATTGTAAGATATCATCGCTTCTTTGATTACATGTTGATTCAAATAAATCAAATTCATTATTGATTTATGCTGGATGAATTTATATGATGTTTTGTTACATAAGGAGCGTTGTCAAATATATGGAGATGTCAGGATGGAGGAATTCAGAATGACCTGTCTGAATTGCAGAGAAGCCAGAGAACATATGTATGTTTTTTTTTAATCAAAATTTAATTTTGTAAAATCATGTGTCTGGAGTTATTGCACAAGAGTTCGTTTCCGTTCTACTCCTGATATGTGGCTATGTGAAGTGTGTCGATCCTCACCTCGACTATTACAGATAACCAATCCTGTGACTAACCAATCTAGGACTGTTGGTGATACAATTCCGGATACCAATATTAGAATTTGCGGAAATATAAAAGAGAATAGGTTGGAGAAGTTTGGAGAATGAGAGATTAGGAGATTTGGGAGAATAATGGAGATTTGAGAGAGAGAGATTTGTTGCCATTGGCCAAATTTGAGAGAGATTATGAAGAAAGTAAGTTTATTTTTTCTTAGTTTTACAATTGAGGCTTTACAACATATATATAGACAAGTAATGAAATAACATAGATCTTTGCAAGACATATACAAAAGAGTAAATAGGTGTAATATACATAAACAAAACCAAAATGCACCAAATGCCCATTGATTTTTTTAATTAAGTGAATACTTATGGCCCACTCTTGTAAATGACTAAAATTTCTTTCAGAACATACTTCTGGTTGGTATCCGGTAACATAAAGTTTACCGGGGAACACATATAGTATATGCGAATATGTGTGGTAATGTTAAGATATTTATTATTTACTAACTTAAATAGATATCTGGTAACAAATATATTACTTGCTAACTTATATGGACAATACGTGGATAACATAAATTGTAAATGGTATGCAATGAGTTAGACGGTACATAAGCATTTACATGGTATGTTCGCGTTAGATAGTACTCGTTAACAGATATGTTATCATGTAAAATATATATTACCCGCTAACACATATTTTAGCAGATACAACATATGTTAACATGTATATGACATATGTTAACAACGAAATATAGCAAAAGACTTAGTGACTACAAGGAAATATAGCAGAAATATGCGAGAGCAATAAAAATCCAAAAAAGGTAATATAGTCTTTTTATATATGTAAACAGTAAAAAACAATTTTGCTCACTTAATTTTCAAAAAATTTATGGGCACTGCCAAAAAAATGCTAAAGAAACGACGAGGAGTGAGACATGTCACTACCATATCCAACGGTCATCTTGTGCTAAAGAAGCACATGTGACTCTCAGCTGATTGTAACCACCTTAGTCTTGACTTAGTTCAACACTTAGTTAAATTTTGCAGATGGCCATATAATCGACTCCCTTTGCTTTCCACTTCTTGTACGGAATAAGGCTTGGTAGTTTGTTTGATATTCAAGTCACGTCTTCCTTTCTTCACACTTAACCTCTTCAGATTGACACCATCTTACTTTGCAAGTAACTTAACTCTGGAGTTCAACTTCATATTGCTTTGCAAGTCACTTAACTCCGAGTTCTTCTGCTTCCTTGTGTCACACTTAATATAAATAATGACTCTTAACTAACTACTTATGTGTAGAATCGTGGATGATTGTATAACAATTTTGTTTTTGGGTCATTAACGTAGATTCTTCTTTTGAGTCTAATAATATATCTCCAAGCAAGAAACATCCTTCACAATTTTTAGCTTTTCCTTCTCCGAAAAAACAATGTAAGATGTCTCATATCTCAAGTTAAGACCACACAATCTGTAATCTGATTTAGTTTATGTCCAAAAATTGAGATTATAATCTTTTGCTAGTGAATTTTCATATTGTGTTTCTTTGTTTGTTTTTATAGTTGAAAAGGATATTGAAGAAGTTAACAGTCCAACATCCAAGAGCCCACCTATTTGTGTATATCAGGGGTGTTAATGATGAGTTTTTATCTATTGGGTACCCAAAACCCTGAAAAAAATTAAAAGCCAAAGTCTTGTTTCAATAAGAAAAAAACAAGCGGATTTAAACTGGGTAATACCTAAAAGTAATCGGTCTTTTTCGAGTATACCCATTGGGTAATGAGTACCCAATGGGTTTAAAAAAAAAAAAAAATTAAACTCAAACGACGTCATTGTTCTAAGAGGCCGTTGTTGGAAACTTACGCTTTGAAGAGTCCGAAGCAGCTAGAGACGCCGTTGGTCTTCCATTCTTCTGTTCGACCACATTCCAGATTCGAGCTGGTTAGGGTTCTTCGACACTTGTTGAATTAGGTTGAGTCCTTGCTTTTAAGATACTCCTTCAAAATTCATTTAATTTCAATTTCAATGGCACCATGAGTTTAGAGAAATACGAAGATGTGTTTATCAAATATTGCCACTTTTTGATTCTACAATTTTGTGTTATGCCTATAGGCTATATTAGACGTTGACCCATGTTTTCTTTTGAATGGTTGTTAGATTTAGGTTCATGGTTGTTGACATAAGTCATTTCTTAATTTACAATGATTTACGTTTTTCTATAACATGGAATTTTTCTTAGATTCTACGATTTTGTGTTGTGTTGTGTCCTTTTGAATGATTATTTTAATTTACCATGATTACTTTCTTTTTTTCCAGCTGTGAAGTTGAAGTTTAGAAGATGATTGGACAAAATACGTCCTTCTAAGACCAAACCAGAGCAGATAGAGATACAAAGCTACCAGGTTTTTGTCTTGAGAATTTGTGACTGATTTGATTCCTTGTTTCAGATCTATGGTTCGTGTTTTTTCATAACTTGGAAGTTACTATTTTGAGAAATTGTCAATGATGGGATTTAGATCTAAATTTAGTTTTCCTTCTTTTGTGGCAGAAATTTAAACCAGTGTATCAATTATGCTTTAGTGCTGTGATTGAATTTGTGTTTTGTGTGAACAGAACAAGTTTATATGTGTGAACAGAACGAGTTTGATTGTTGGTTGTTGAGTGGTACTAAGTGTAATCACTGTTCATTCAATGATACATGAACTCTTTGAACTTGAGAGAAGCATCATTCTCGACTCAGATAACACCAAATCTAATATGGAAATGTATATGGATGAACCAAGATTAGATTTGAGGTCTTTTACAGATATGGAGGTCCTAACTTATTGGAAAAACAACGGACAACGGTTTGGTGATTTGGCTTCTCTAGCCTGCGATATTCTCAGCATTCCAATCACCACAGTGGCATCAGAATCCGCTTTCAACATAGGAGGTCGGGTGTTGAATTCTTATAGGAATAGCCTCTTTCCAAGAAATGTTCAAGCTTTGCTTTGTACAAGAAACTGGTTACGTGGTTTTTCCGAGTTTAGAAGTAAAAAATCGATTTTAGATTTTGTAATTTATTGATTTAGATTGATGGATTCATTCATATTTTGAAATTTAAGGTGATATAGAAGATGATTTTGATGACGAAATTGAAGACACTACAACCATGACAAGTAGCTCAAAAATATGAGATACAAGTAATATTTTTGTTTCATTTAAGTGTAAATGTTGTGAAATTTTAGCAATGAAATTAATGTAAATATCATGAATTTTTTCAAGGATGGATTTATTGGTTTAAGGAGATTGATGATGTGGTAAATCACATAGACCTGGGATTGAAAAATTGTTTCATTTTGTTATTATGTTTGTATTTTTTATGAAACTACTTTGTCTAAGAAATTTGATGATTTAGTAAATGATATTAAAATTTATATTTAATTATAAATTTTTATTAGTTTTGTTTCACTATAAATTAATATAAATAATTTTAAATGAATGTTAAGTTTTTTTTCTATTAACAAATCTAAGATATTAAATATACATATTTTTTAACTTATGCTGAAAACTACAAACAAACTTAAATATTAGACAATAATAACACTAGAAGAAATTTTTTGTATTGTTTCGTAATCTTTTCTCATAATAACATATATTTTGTCACAATATTAATATATTATTACAATTTTGTGACGATTTGTAAATAGTTGCAATACAAGTGTCACAAATGCATATTAGTAACAAAAACGTCACAATATACTCGTGACAAATAAATCTAGTAACAATTTTGTCACATGATCATTACAAAATAGAGTCACAATGAGTTGTAACAAACATATGTCGTAACAAAATTGTATATAAAACGTCACAAATTATTATTAATATTCATAGTCACAATACAATTGTCACAATAGGTCAAAATTTTTGTAGTGTAAGTGAATATCCATAAAAAGACTATATTTTTTCTGGGTTTTATCTGGATAGTCTTAATAAGACTCTAAATCTTATTGGGTTTTTCTGGTTTGGGTTTTTTGGGCGGGCTTATTTCAAGTTTGGGCCGGATCGGTTTGTTTTACCCATGACAACATTCCTAGCATTATAACATTTTTTTTGACAAAAAGTAATTAATTAAGATATTTTAAGGCTATGCTTTAAAATAACTGTTTTTTTGTTTATATAATATTTCAGTTTTTTTAAAATATGGTTATTTTATAGCTCGTTATTGTAAAACATATTGATTTACCATTAGAATGTTGTTTGAAATAATTATAGTTAAGTTTTTTGTTTAAGGTGAGATTAAGACAATTAATTTATTGCTTAAGAGAATTTATAAGTTACAAAGAGGATTAGAAGTTCGTAAATGAGACAAAGTGTAAAGTATTTTTTACCCGAGCCGAGCTGATAGTCTTCCTTTGTATAGGCAAAAAGACTAGGATAAATCCTTGTCGTGTGTGATGCATGTTAACTGCCAAGAACCACAAGGTCTTTGTTGTCAATCAGATATTATTATCTATTTAATATTCGAATTTTTTAATTTTGTTTGTTTTATATTTGAATTTTTTAATATGGTAATTTTATGAGCTAGATATTGTAAAACATCTTGGTTTTAATATGTCACTCAAAAACTTTTGTCCAAAAAAAAAAGTGTCAATCAAAAACGTATTTGAGCTTGTGAATATATAAATATACATATATATATATATATATCTATGTAGGTAAAAAAAAATAAAAAAAATGTATATATGGAACATCTTAATCTGGTCAAAACTATCTATAATAGAATAAAGAATATACCATAAACTTATTACCAATTAATTACTAGAATTGGCAAGCATATAACATTTTACCTAATATGGTATCGAACTTTACAAACAAGTGTGAAAAATATTTACCATGTGGCCAAAAATAGAAAGGTGTTTGCAGAGTTGGCAAAAAAGTTGGGTTTTGAAAGAAGCGCGAAAAAGAACAAAAAAAGAAGAGAAGAAAAGTCGGCGGGATTAATTATCAAAAAAATTATAATTATAATAGTTCCCGCACAAATTTTCCTTTATATTAGCTTCCATTGTTCTCATACCCACGAGAAAAAACAGAGAGAGGCAGAGATAGAAATAGAGATAGAGAGAGATGGAGAATTCAGTGACTCAAGATGGTGTCGCCACAGTATTATCGACTCATTCCTTTGATTCGTCCTCGGTTCTACCCAAAGTCGTCGTCGTCGTTCAAGTTGTTGATCTTAAGCTTGTTGGAAATCGATATATGTAAGTCATTTACGTCTTTGTTTTCGATCTGTTTAGATTCTTATCGATCTGGGCTTTTTATGGATTAGGGTTTCTTGTTTGAATTATGTTGGCAATGACATGTGATTCTGATTTTCAGGTTCACTGCCAATGATGAAAAAATGCAGATTAAAGCAATGTCACCGCGGATAGGGACAAGTGATATAGTCTCCGGGAAGATCCAGAATCTGGGTCTGATTCGTCTCCTTGATTATGTCGTCACCGATATAGCAGGCAAATCAGAAGAAAGGTAATAATAATAACTCTCTCTTATGCTTCTTTGCTGATCAACTATCACTTTCTAAAACTAATCGTTGCCTTTTTGTATCTCCTGTTCAGATTTCTGATTGTAAAAAAGTGTGAGGTTGTTGCTTCTACACTTGACTCAGAGATTAAGAATGAGTCTAAAGCTTCTGCAGGCATAATACTTAAACAAAAGCATGAGTTTGTTGCCAAGTCAGCTTCACAGATCATCAAAGACCAGAAAAGAGAGTAAGCACTTCATATACTATGTCAAGTTGTTATGGCTGTTTCTTAAACTAACTTCTGTGTCTTTTGTAGTGCTGCACCTCCTGCAACAATAAATATGAGCAGGAGGGTTTATCCACTCGTGTCCTTGACCCCTCGTCAACGAAGTTGGACAATTAAAGTTTGTGTCACAAACAAAGGAAACATGAGAACTTACAAAAACGCTAGAGGAGAAGGCTGTGTCTTCAGTGTTGAACTAACTGATGAGGAAGTAAGGCTGCTTTGATGAAGCTCTGGTTTTGTGATTATTATTTTTGACTTTATATGCTTATTGATTTTCTTCGTTCATGGAAATCCAGGGAACACAGATCCAGGCAACCATGTTTAACGCAGCTGCATACAAGTTCTATGACAGATTCCAGATGGGAAAGGTCTACTATATATCTAGGGGATCGCTTAAGCTTGTTAATGAACAGTTCAAGGTGGTCAAGAATGATTATGAGATGACTCTAAATGAGAATTCAGAGGTTGAAGAAGCTAGTGAGGAAGAAATATTTACCGCTGAAACAAAATATAACTTTGTGCCCATTGATAAGTTGGGTGGATACGTAAACAAGGAAGAGCTTATTGGTAAGAAATATTACTTATATATAACTCGTCCTTTATGTAAATTAGTTACTGACTTGACTGTTATTTCATTTCCAGATGTTATTGGTGTTCTTCAAAGTGTTTCTCCTACCATGAGCATTAGAAGAAAGAACAACAATGAGATTATTATCCCAAAGAGGGATATAACTTTGGCTGATGAGACAAAGAAAATTGTGGTTGTGTCCCTTTGGAATGATCAAGCAACTGTCATTGGCCAAGAACTTCTAGACATGGCTGATAGTCATCCTGTTATTGCTATTAAGCATCTCAAAGTTGGATTCTTTCAAGGTAAAGTATGAGTTTCATTCAAGTTAAGATACGAAATGGGACCTTGGTTAGATTGAGTTCTAATGTCAACATTTATTTCAGGTGTTTTTTTGTCTACTATCAACAGCAGCAATGTGATGATAAATCCTGATTCTCCAGAAGCTAATAAGTTGAAATCTTGGTATAATTCTCAAGGTAAAGAAACAACTATGTCTGCTATTGGCTCTGGGATGAGTTCTTCTGCCAATGGAACAAGATCCATGTATTCTGACAGAATTTCTATTTCTGACATTACAAGCAACCCCTCTTTGGGCAAAGATCAGGTACTTTAAAAAGTTTTACATATTAAGACCAGAGAGAAAGAAAAGTTGATTTATGTGTCTTGTATATGTATTGCAGCCTGTGTATATGTATTGCAGCCTGTGATTTTCAATACTAGAGGTTATGTGAGCTTCATCAAGCCAAATCAGGCAATGTGGTACCTTGCTTGTAAGACCTGTAACAAGAAGGTAACTAAGGCAATGGACTCTGGTTATTGGTGTGATGGTTGTAAGAAAAAGGATGAAGAATGCAGTTTAAGGTAAGATAAGAGTGACATAGATATTTGATCTTGTTTGCTTGTGTTCCTCTCTAATTGTGTGTACTTACCTTGTGATTAGGTATGTAGTAGCGATGAAAGTCTGTGATTCTACGGGTGAAGCTTGGTTTCGTACATTCAATGATGTAGCAGAGAAGATTATTGGCGGTACAGCTAATGAACTCAAGAAACTGAAATCAGAGGTAAGAAATCTGTAACCATTTAAATAAAAACATTGCAAGTGTCCAGGTTCTTAGATGGTATGTTTGCTTTCTCCAGGAAGGTGAAGTGAATGAGTTTCAGATAAAACTGGAAGAAGCTTCTTGGTCATCTTATCTCTTCTAGATTAGATGAGACAGAGGATAACTGTGAGAAGAATTTCAACAATTGACTATGCCGCCGAGGCTAGATTGTTGCTTCAAGACATTTCTAAGCACAAGACATCTCAGTAATTCAAGCCTTATAACTTTTCTTCTTCTGGATTTCGTTAATTATTTTTGTCTCAAACTTTGAAAATCTCTCAGCAGTTGCCAGTTGGTTAAATTAGTTAATGTTCCGCAGTTGATTAAGCTTTTGTTAGTCTTTTAATTTTGTACGAGAATCAATTTCGAGAGCCATTGGCAAAATAGTAGAAGTAGTTTTATTATTATACTCTAAATACACGTCTTGATGAAACCCGACATGTAGAAACTGGTTCTCGTTTCGGTATGTATATGGATGAACCAAGAAAAAAAGATGATTTAAAGTGAATTTTCAGTTTCAGTGATAAATAGCTCAAGTCCTACACACAAACCTGAAAATTAGGTTGTTGCTCATAGGAACAATTGTGTCTTCTAAATTATGTTTCAGATCAATTTATGTGCAACATCCACTCGCCCATTCTTCACATACCCATAAATCATCAAGTTCCAACTAACCAAATCAACCCACCATTGAACACCTTCTCTGCATCTCCAACTCCGAATCAAACCCTTGCTTCTTAAGTAAAGAATAAATATTTTCCCCATCCTTTACCAATCCAATCTCACTACAGACCTTTGCCATTTGATAATCTTAGATTCGTACTCATTTGCGCCTCTCACTTTGGTTTCAGGGTTCTGCGGCAAACTATTTCTGGAACTTTTTACTAACAGTCTAACACTAAGCTTCTTATGATTGTGAACAATTTATATAAGTTTATTTATTAATATGATGTTGTTATACATGCAAAGTTGAAATACAAATGATGTGTTTTTGAGACATTTTGCAAATAGATGTGATTATTAAGAAGTAAACATTTGGCCTGCATAGAACCCAAGAGACAGCAACAAAACCGCAGCCGCAGGAACAACAACACCAGCCGTAATTGCTGTCTTGTTGTTCTTCATCAATGCCACATATCCTCCTACATTCTCATTGTATGCATTTACTTTACTTCTATAATCTTGATTCAGTATTCCACTGCAACTCCTTTCCTTCTCTCTTTCCGGCAATTCAACCTGATCGGCTTGTTTCTCTCTTGTTTCCTTCGATTCTGAGCTAAGAGGCTTGAGACTTTCCTTAGGAACAAGTGGAGGTTTTGAGGTTGTAGCAATATTAGGTGAATTCTGCTTTCTTATTGCCTCCAGTCTTGGAAGCTTCACAACAAGGTTTGCACCTTCGAATTTGGCTGATACCGAATCAACATCGATGTTTGGAGGAATAGGAAACTCTTTGCGGAAACGGATCCATTTGTTGGCTCCTGCTCGACGATCTCCCATAACTCTCAGCTTCCTTGTTGTCGTTACTTGCACCTTAAGCTGTTCTTTCTTAAACCCTGTTTTATTTCATAAACCGGTTTACGCAATTCCAAGAACCGGGATTAAACCAAAAACAATGCTAGAATTGGTACAGAAATTATACCTGGAAGATAAACACTAAGAGTTTCGAATCCTTGCTCAGTTTTCCAATTGGAGAGTGGCTCGAATTCATCGTAAATTCGATTAGCAGTTGCATGATCTGAAATTCTCTCCATTTCTTAATTACTTTGATTGAATTTAGGATAAGAAGATCTTGAGTTATGTTTGATATGAGAAAGTATCTAAATGATTTATATATATAACAATGAGAAATATGGATGTTTATTAATTGGGTATCTTTGAGGTTAGGTTATTCCTTAACTTTGCCTTACTGTTATGATCATCTTCTAATTTAGTTTTTCCCTTTTCATAAGCATTTTTTTTCATAAGAATAAATGCTTTGCTTTCTGGGGAGGTTTCATGTACAAAACAAATAAAATATACGAAAATCGTACAAGTGATTTGCTATATTTGACCTAAAAGTTAGAATTATTAACAATAAAAACTTTAAATGTTCTTCTCTCATAAAATAAACTTTCCAACTAAAGAAAAAGGAGCTCGATCTATTTCCCCATTTCACCCAGAAACTATGACTCTTTCAATTTCTCGTTGACCTGAAGTTGACCACCTAATTACCCCCAAATATTGATTTCGTGGTTTATTGTAAACCATGGTATAACATAACCAGTAAACCATTGTCGGATCTCGAATTTGACCTAGATGAGGAAAAAATAGGGAAAAAACAAATCGACAAAAAAAAAAAAATCAGATTTGAGACTCGAAGAACCATTGTCGGCGAAATTGAAGCTCTGAAATCGTAAGTTTGATATCGAAATCTTTTATTCTTCAAATTCATCATCTCAAAATTGTTTATTCATCTTCTCCAAATTGTTAGTTCTTCGTATACTTTTTTTTTTTTTTGATAATGTTCTTCGTATATTTTGTAATCGTTTATTCCATAAACTCTGAAATCATGTTTGTTCTCGAAAGTGAAGATGAGTAGAGATTCAAGTGGTTCATCTAGCAATCGACATGGAAGATTCGTTCTCGGAATTACTAAGAGGTGCTCTTTTGGATTATCAATCATGGCAAAGACTTCAAAATCAGAAAAACAATCCATATCGTTGCTGCTATACATAAGGTAATTGATCATATTGTTGATTTGTCTGCAAATTTGATCTTTTAAAGACAGTTTGAATTGATTTGTTCATAAAATCTCTTAGCTTTTGGATGATGATCACACTTTTAAATGGATTGATGAAGGATTAGTCAATGAAGTCGAAGCCTTGAGGAATTTGCTTATTGGACTTGACAAAGAAGTGAAAGAAATGACAACACACCATCAGGAACAACATGAGATGATACAAGCTAAGGTTGAGAAAGAGATGATCAAAATGATGGAAGATATGCTTTTGAAAACCAAATGGAGCTCAAAGAAAATGATGATGATTGTAATTGCAGCTTGTATGATCATGATTGTTATCATGAAATTTGCTTAGAGTGTTGTAGAAAGTGTTGTAGAATGAGTAATTTGTATGATGAGTAGTTGGAATCAGAGCATGATGATGAGTAGATGTTGCAGTTATATGGTTTATTATGTTGCAGAATTCTTGAAAGACAATGTAGCTTCCCTTTTATGTTGCAGATTTTATTAAATTATTGCTCTTTTATGTTGCAGATTGTAAAGTGTATTCATGAGACAATGAGAGAGGTTAAAGATTAAGACAAAAGACTGAAACATAACAAAAGACATAAGTTTCATAGGACTCAAACAAAATCCACTCTAACGTAATACATAACTTCATTATTTGAACTCATGAACCAAAAATCAAAAACCTGCATCTGATTCATGCATATGTTCGAACATATACCAAAAAACTCCACTCATGAAATAGAACACCTAAACCCACATCTAATTCATCCAAGATCTGACTCCATCATCTAACTTTTACTTCCGTCTTCTAACAGCTGTGTGAGACCACGTTGAGAGGATTGAAGTTGTCCCTGTGATGTCGATGCCTAAGACAGACACCATCATTTTATTAGTACAAATAAGAGACAGTTTTATTAGTACAAATAAAATAGACACCAAACCTGAGAATTTTTTCGTTTATGAAACCGACAATTATGGTTGGCAGCTCCACACACACTACAATGCATCACCTTTTTGAGCACTTTTGGCCGTTTTCGCGTAGGAGACTCATTTACTCCCTTTTTCCTTTTTTCTTTTTTCTTTCTTCTTGGTTGCGGTGGCGGTGAAGGTTGATGCACATTAGGTGCTGTTGTACTCGACCCAAACCGAGCTCCTCTCAATGGAACTATTCCATTCTCATAATTACTTATCCATGTGTTGGTTTTAAACCAATGGCAAACGTAGTCCTCCGGTACCAATTTCTTGTTAATTATGACTCCATAAGCATGTACACAAGGTATACCACAAGTGTCATATTTTTGACATGTACATGTTCACCTCCCTAAGCACACACGGTGACATTCAAATCCACTGATGACTTCAAACATTCCATTTGTGCTCATAGAAACTCTACACTCAGCTGCCTCCTTATACTCTGTTGCAAAAAAAGCCTCCACATACGGTGTACAAATTCCCTTGTGTTCTCTAGCTATCAATGATCTCTTATGAATTCTTACCATAGCCATTCGCCTTATAGTCTCCAACATAGGAACAAAGGCCATCTCTCGTGCTTTTACCTATTGAAGCATTGAAAGATTCAGTTGAATTATTTTCCACATCCTCACAGTAATTCCCGAGCCTATCGAAAGCTCTACACCATTTTCTTGGCTTCTCCTTTACCACCTCCTCATAGAAAACCGAGTCACAGTTGAAAAGCTTCTCCATGTGCATCATGTAATCATCCTCATTGTAACTCCATGCAATATTCCACAACATTATCTTCAAAAATGGTTTCTTCCCACACTTATTATTCTTCTTCAAGTTACCGTAGATATGTCGAACACACATCCGGTGTTCAATATTAGGTAATTCCATACTCTCAGACCTGATTAAACCCTGTAAAAGAACAAATCGTGACATATATGTAATTAGGTTTACTATTGGTTTATTTTAAATTTCGTTACCACTAAACCATTGTTAATATTTCAGATTTTAAAATGTGTTTTGTGTTTAAAAAAAATTATGACTTTTATTTTAGGGGTAATTAGGTGGTCAACTCCAGGTCAACGGAGAAATTGAAAGAACCATAGTTTATGGGTGGAACTGATACTATATACTTGATCCTGTGGAGAAATAGATCAAGCTCCCAAAAAAAATGTCTAAGTGAAACGAACATCTTTAATTTTTTTGTAAACTATGTACGTGGACAATAATTTCAATGGTAATGTAATGTATCAGAGTTTTAATGTAATGGTTTAGTTTCAATAGATTTCTCGGTTATTTTATCTGGTTATCTTTAAACCAATAGTCTTTACTTTTCTGTTATTTAAAATTAATTGTTTGTATCAGTTTTCATTAACGAGAGAGATTATAACTCTTCTAATCTCTGTAACTACTTTTGGAGTTTTATGCTTTTTTCAATCTAGCTCAAACTCTGATATGGTATCAGAGTGGTGAAGATTACAGCAGGGTCACTTGGGTATATTTAATGAAGACAAAGAGTAAAGTCCTGAAAATATTTCCAAAATTTCTAACTATGGTTAAAACGCAATACAATGTGCAGGTTAAAGCAGTCCGGTCGGACGATGCATTAAAACTACATTATAATGCTTTGTTTCGGTCACATGGCATTAAAGCATACCACTCTTTCCCTGAAACTCATGAGCATAGTAGAACGTAAACATCAGCATATTCTAAACGTAGCTCGCTCTCTTCTTTTTCAAAGCAACATCCCTCTTGAACATTGGGGTGATTGTGTTTTAACTGCAATGTTTCTTATAAATAGGTTTCTGAGTCCTCTTCTTAAAAACAGATCTCCTTTTCAAGTTTTGATAGGGGAATTACTGGACCATAAAGACTTGAAAGTCTTTGGAAGTCTCTACTACAGCTCTACGTCTTCTAGAAATCGGCACAAGTTTCAACCAAGATCAAAAGCTTGTGTTTTCCTTGGTTATCCATCTAGATACAAGGGTTATAAATTGATGGATCTAGAAACAAACAACATTCATATAAGTCGGAATGCTGTGTTTTATGAAGATATCTTTCCATATAAGACAGATTCAAATTCATCTAATGATTCATCTTCTTTCTTTGATTTCGTTCAGGAAACTACACCAACAAATGTTGATATATTACCTCAAGTTACTGCTCCTGAAGCTACAACAACAACAGATGACGAAGTAACTTCCCAAGGAACAAATCAATCTACATCAACAACTGATACTGAAGGAACAAGTGAAACTAATAAAAAGGATATTCAATCTTCTGAAATAGAAACACCTTCTATTCCTCCATCAAATTGTCTAAACGAACTACTAAGTTTCCTAGTCATTTAGCTGATTATTATATCAATGTCACTGAAACTAACATTCCTTATCCTCTTGCAGCTTACTTGTCTTATGACAATCTTTCTAAAGAATACAACAACTATATATGTGCAGTGATGGCTTTTGGTGAACCTACTACTTTTGCTCAAGCGAAGAAATTTGATCAATGGTNTACTAAGTTTCCTAGTCATTTAGCTGATTACTATATCAATGTCACTGAAACTAACATTCCTTATCCTCTTGCAGCTTACTTGTCTTATGACAATCTTTCTAAAGAATACAACAACTATATATGTGCAGTGATGGCTTTTGGTGAACCTACTACTTTTGCTCAAGCGAAGAAATTTGATCAATGGTTAGCAGCCATGAATGAGGAGTTGAAAGCTTTGGAAAAGTTAGATACATGGTTAATCTGCTCATTTCCTCGAAACAAAAGAGCAATCAGATGCAAGTGGGTCTAAAAAACCAAGTTGAATGTTGATCAGACTTTAGAAAGATACAAAGCGAGATTAGTTGCAAAGGGATACACTCAGCAAGTGGGATTGACTTTGTGGATACCTTTTCACATGTTGCAAAGATGACTACAGGGAAGACACTTTTCGCAGTAGCTGCTGCAAAACGATGGAGTCTTACTCAATTAGACGTATCCAGCGCTTTCCTTAATAAAGACTTAGATGAAGATATATATATGCGTTTGCCACCAGGTTACACAATTCTGGATGGTCAAACTCTTCCTGCGGATGCTGTGTGTAAACTCAGGAAGTCATTCTATGGATAAAAAAACAAGCATCTCGTCAATGGTTTCCGAAATTCAGTGAGTCACTTCTCATCCTCGGCTTCACCAAATCTCACACAGATCACACCCTTTTTATTCGGAACATTGCAGGAAAGTATATGGATGTACTTGTATATGTAGATGATATAATTTTCGCAACAAATGATGACACTCTTGTCGAAGATTGCTCTCAACAAGTGCTTCAAAATCAGAGATCTTGGTCCATTAAGGTACTTTATAGGCCTTGAGATTGCTAGATCTTATGCCGGAATTTCAGTTTGTCAAAGGAAATATATCTCAGAGTTGCTAGAAGAAACATGTTTGCTTGCTTGTAAGCTTTCTAGTATACTTATGGAACCTAACATTCCTGTAGTACATGATAGTGAAGAACTTGCTTTGCATGATGGCTTAGTTTATAGGAGATTAGTGGGTCGAATGATGTATCTTACCATCAATCGTCCAAATATCACTTTTACTGTAAACCATCTTTTTCAATTCTCTTCAAATCCAAAGCAAATACATTTGCAGGCTGCTTATAAAGTGTTACGATATTTAAAAAACTCTATTAATGTTGAACTTTTCTTCTGTACTCAATCAGACTTAACTCTCAAAGCATTCACTGATGCTGATTGGGCATTTTGCAAAGACACAAGGCACTCAACTTCTAGGTATTGTATGTTTCTAGGTGACTCTCTTATATCATGGAAATCGAAGAAACATGATACAGTTTCATTATCATCAGCTGAATCAGAATATAGATCTATGAGTTTTGGAGTAAAAGAGATTCAATGGTTGGTAAATCTTCTAACTAAGTTGCAGGTTCCTCAATCAAAAGTAGTAGCCTTCTTCAATAATTCAACAGTAGTTATTCACATAGCAAACAACCTAGTTTTTCATGAGAGAACAAAGCACTTGGAGCTTGATTGTCATATTGTGAGGGAAAGGATCACAACATGTTTAATCAAAACTCTCCGTGTCAAGTCAAATCATCAATTGGCAAATGTCTTTACAAAACCGCTTAGGTCCGGACAAGTTTCATCAAATGATCCGCAAGATGGCTCTTCAATCTGTATAAATGTCATCTTAAGAGGGGGTATTAGAGTTCTAATGTACTGGTTAGGTTTAATAGATTTCTCAATTATTTCATCTGGTTATCTCTAAACCAGTAGTTTTTACTTTTCTATTATTTAAAACTGATTGTTTGTATCAATCTTCATTAACAAGAGAGTATATAACTCTTCTCTTTGGAACTACTTTTCCTCTTCAATGAAGTTTATGCTTTCGTTTAATCTAGTTTAAACTCTGATATAATGTTATAGAATTGTAAACTACAGAGATATAACCAAAAAATCAATTTATAGTTATAGAATAGCAATTTATAAAATTTGAATATTGATGTTAGAGAAAAAAATTCAAGGTTCAAAATTGTTAATATCTCTTGAAGATTTTTTATGAGATCTTTTCAATTAAAAAAAATGTAAAAATGATGCTTTTCTCTAAAATAATGAAATGTCACTATGTCGAATGGAAACACAAACGGAAACAAGTACAAAACGTACGAAAACCTTTTGCCATGATAACATGGCTGAATAATTGTAGGCTAAACCTTTCTTTTCTTTAAACCTTCCTTCAATAACTTGGGCCGAAGCAAATGAAGTCTTCTTTAAGTCTACTGGGCCATATGTATTTAATTATAAAATCCCTATCCAATATAGAGAAAACCGCTTCATCTGATCTTTTAGAGAATTCATACTTGGGCCAACTTGATGGTTGGCTTCAAAACAGGGTAGGGTTTGTTATTGGTTTATGTATTTAGATGAAGTTATAAAAATTTAAAAGTTATTAAGATTCTAGTGTTATTGAATTAAGATTTTTTTAAACTTTATTAAAGTTTGGTGTTATTAGTTTATATATTTGTAAAAATTCTTCTAAAATTATTAGAAGTCTAGAGTTATTGGTTCATGATTTCATAAAGTCTATAAAAGTTTTGTGTTATTGGTTTGTCATAAAAGAGTCTCCTAAAGTCATTGAATTAAATATTGTGTTATTGGTTNAAAAGAGTCTCCTAAAGTCATTGAATTAAATATTGTGTTATTGGTTTGTTAATTTCATACATATTCCCTTACAAAACACAATCTTCAAAAGTATTGTATCTTTTTTTTTTTTTGTCAACACATATTCATATATTACCAAAAAGGAGTAAGGATAAGT